>JABSMR010068446.1:0-13635 GCA_018902295.1 Dusona sp. PSUC_FEM 10030013 | reverse complement strand
AAATAAATGTCTCGCTCACAGCAATAAATTCGTTCATGAACATAGATTGCTTCGTAAATATAACATAAATCTTTTTTATGGTCAGCTGAAAATGAAAAAAAAAAACCTTTGACTCGTATCGATTTGAACATTGGCTTACATTTATGGAGTTCCTTTCCGTCTTAAACAAAACATATATAAAATATATCCATAAACATGAATGTATATTTTACATTTATGTAGATGCACACTATAGTGTGTCTGCGAGTGTAGAGACGCCCAGGTTGATGTAGGTCTCATTCGAGGTAGAGTGGTGCTCTCTTGTCAATGAGATTACATGCGCGCACCGAGAGCACCGATAACGGTCATAGGGTTTTATCGAGAAAGTACTTTGCGACCAATGAATAATGTGCTCTCCACGAGAAAATTTCGTGTTCCTGGCGATCACGAATAATAGCTTTTTTATTTAACTTTGGACGGATTTTTATTCGTTACATCAACTTTATATTTCATAAAAGTATGTGAATTGTGAGGAGAAATAAAAAAAAGATGATTTATTCTGATGAATTTCGACAAGAGTTTAAAAAACATGAAAAATGGTAGACAACGAGGTAAATTGGTCAGACTTCAATTTTGATGCTAACACCAGTGTTAGGTACTTGCAAATTTATAGTGTAATTGGGAACAAAAATTAATAATTAACTATTGAATTCGAACGGTACAGATATTTGTTACTGGAAAAAATGTTGCAGTTATATAAATCGAAAAAGGAAGGTAATTTCTGAGATACTGTATTGTGTTTACGTGTTCGATAAAAAAGATGAAAGGAATGTTGGATTGAATAGGAATAAAAATAAACATGAAATATAGCAGTGAATTTTGACGATATTCGCAGCTCATTCTTAAAGTTTTGTGCAACTTCCACGAACGGATGCATCGGAAGAAGTGATCGTGGGCAGATGCTTTTCGCGGTATTCTCTCGAGCGATTCGAGACTTTCGAGATAGTACACAATATTTTTTGCTTTGATTTTCTCTTTTTCCAACTATACTACAGCAGAAAAATTATGTGTGATACATACATATACAGTTGCTCAACACAAGGTTCACGTTTCCGTTATCCTTCATCGATCCTACAAACTCGGTAGTAGAATTCTCTTCTCACCGAAGAATATATACGAAGAAAAAAACGCAACAAGAACTTATCCCAGTTGTATCTTTCGATGGAAAAACGACGTCACACTGTTTCTCTATCTCTTATTCCATTAAGAACAAAATTTCATTTTTCCACTTTTATTTTCTCGACACAGCGGAAATCAGCTCCGAGAAAATCGACTTGCATTAGACAGGTGGTGTTGAAGTTTTTAAGTAAGATTCCATTGTTCGAATGGCTCGAAATATATAATTAATTTTTGAAAATCACTCAACTTTTAGAATTCTCGTCCAATATCCAGTAACGATTTTTTACAATGTATCAATTATTTAATGTCTCGAATATTTTCGGGCTTTCACAATAAATTTTGCTATACTAAAGCGACAACTTCAATTGTGAGATATGTGTCGCCTTTTTATCAGTTCCTTCGCTTTTTTTCACTGCGATCATTGGTCAGACATTTTTTTACCTTTTGTGCGACAATAGAAAATCGTTTTTTTTAATAGGATTCACTGATTCATGGTTAAAATTCGCTTGCAGATGTTGGTAAAGAAAATAATTTTGATGATTAATTGTCGAATATTATTTCAAAATGATATTTTTTTGTTTAATTCTGATTTTGATCATTTTTATTTGAAAAAATGAAAACATCGTGGATTTAATAAGTTGCGTATTCATTGGATCGTTGGACCAAATTAATTGATATTTATAAATTTTTGCATCTTGTACGAGAAGATGAAATTTCTTTATCCCCATTACAAGGAAAGAAATATACCGACGGAAGGGAAATTGCAAAAGTAATGGAGGAACAATTCCTATGGAAGCATTTGATACAACCGAATTAAATTTAGATAGAAATACGAGCTGGGTTAGTTCGTGACCTCGATTTTCTTGTTGTTACCGTCGTAAATGTAGGAATCGTGTGTGTATTCCGCAAGAGGACATTTTGGGGGTTGAAGAGCGTGCCGTAGTGTCCGTGGGGAGTCCTGGCAAGGTGGGGTGAGTTTTTGCCAATAGTTCTGAACAAACGTATCGGTTGCAACAGAACGGGTACGGCACATGTTGACCTGTTCGGGGATGAAGGGACATGGGGTGTGAGCGAGGTAAAACGTTTTTTATACTCTCGTTTGGAAAATTGTAGGGGGATGAGCGATCGGCAAAGTTGCCTCTGGCAGCCGATTTCGCATTTCCGGAAGGCCCTAGAGACTTTCATAAACCATTACTCATCTCGGCTAACATCATCATCATGACCAGACCCGTAACGAGCGAATGAGAGAATGAGAAAGAGAGGTAAATTATAGGTGGGATGGGACATCATGTGCGTGGAGGTAAAGAGGAAGAGGAAGAGAAATTGCAGGGATTGACACTGACCCAACATGCAAGGTTGAAGAGAATAAAACAGAGGAAATTTTGGGAGTGAAAATGATCTCTCGCGCAGAGGTAACGAGAGAGCGAGAGAGAAATTTTGGGGGAAGAAAATCACCGCAAAGACGGGTAAAGGTAAATAGTAATTGACAGAGAAAGTTTAGGAGCTGGAAATGACCCAACGCGTCAAAGCAGAGAAAGTGAGAGATAGATTTTAGGGGATGGAAAATATCCTACGCGCAAGGTTGAAAGGGAAGTCAAGTTATTAAGGGGTGGACAGTTTGCTATGTGCAAGGATAGATAGCAAGAGGGAGGGAGACTTTTGATAAAGTACAAAATATCCTATTTGCAAATATAAGTAAAATAGACAAAGAAGTTTTAATGGGGGAAAAATATCCTTCGCGCAAGGGTAAAGATAAACTGAGCGAGAATTAATAGAGTATGGAAAATACCTTATGTGCAAGGAAAAGTAGAAAGGGACACACAAATCTCAGGGGGTTAAAAATAACCCTAGCGCAAGGGCAAAGAATAAGAGAGAGAGGAAACAGCAGAGATTTCTCGGTGATCGGACCTCCCTCAGGGAAAACGAACACACGCGTAACGTTAATTCCCCGCCGGAGATAACTTGCTCCGTCTCTCTGTCTCATTGGGCGTGGCATTAACCTCACCGACTTTTCGTCCCTCCAAAGCAAGTGGAGAATAACAAATTTCGTGCGCTGATTAAAGAGACGGAAAAGAGAAGAATTTCGTGTTAAAAATTTTTCAATTAAAATGGATTTTTATTGGCCGATTTCTATTTGAAATAGTCGTTGGTTTTTTTCGGTCTCAATTTGTTTGCGTTGTATGAAACAAACGGTTTTTTATAAATTGACTAATGAACTTACTTGTCTATTAATAGCACATTTACGAAAGGGTGTCAACTTCACGACTTTTTTATTGCAAAGTTAAGTCTAATTGGAGATAATTTTATACGTAACATTCGATACGTTCATCATAAAGTATTTCCCGAGACAATAATAAAGAAAAAGGGTAAAAAAGAAAGACAAACCGCAAAGTTGAACATTGGAAGCAGTAAAGAAAAGAAATAATGGCAATAAAAAATACAGTAAAAGGACAAAGGATAAGGAGTGATAAAAAAAATGATCTCAAGCTCGAGTATAACGGAAGCGTCAACGCGGAGAATCTTCTTAATAATAGTATTTTTTTCCATTGAGTACTATTTTTTAGTTTCAGCACGTCATCTGTTTGTTTTCAGTGAAAATGTGTGTACAGGCTTTACCAAAAATCATGTCCAAGTTGTGTAGAATAATTAGATAGCAAAATTCCGAACGGAAAAGTCCTTAGCCATTTTGCCTTGCGATGTATCGTTGTCGAGATATTAATTGTTAAGTAGTGCGACCAATCCTGTTGCGTTTTCCACCGCATCGGATTGGTTATTGTACGAAATAATTAGTAACTTATGAATAGAGCATCGTAAACGAAAATGGCTAAGGAATTTTCTGTTTGGAATTCAATGATTTATCTGCTTCGCGAATCTCTAGCGCGTTTTGGAACCTCCTGTATATAAATATTCAAAGTAAACAGGAATACGTGAGAGACCCGTAAAAATGTGACTGGTAACTAGGAGCTTTGGCTTGTATGCAGGATTCTCAAGGTGTTTCGTATGCTTTTCCGTATACATGTAACAGTGCTCTTAAGTATGTAGCGTAGGATGCTACCGGATTTACTGCGGTAATAAAGCCGCGGAAAGCTACAAGCTCTCCGGATGATGATATATCTATACAGTCCTTATTTAGTATCATCGGGATATATACACATTTAGCATAGACACATACGCACCTGTACAAATACACAGAATAATTCACTCGATGCTTACATGAGCATCAACTTTAGTACCAGTGGATGCGACTCTACCTCTCTATCTCTTTCTCTCTCTCTACATATATATATAAGTCTGCATACATGTGTGTAATACTGACTGACGTGATCCGCTTTCCACGAATACAAAATTCAGATCTTTCCGGTGGGTTAGTTATCAGACTCTCTCTCTCTCTCTGCAGGGTGAAACCGAAAAGAGAGGGAGCTCTCTCTTCCATTCTCTATACGCTCGAGATCACACATTGTCAGGGTTATCTGGATCAGTATGATGAGTTATGGGCTCTTTTCACTTATTAGTACATTCGAGAAATTACGACGCAACTGAATCGATCTATTGACGAATAATGTCATTACACGTAGATTCGTAATGTTTGAGAAATAATAATAATGTAACGATTAAAAATGTCAATGATGAAAAATAGAATAAAACTAGTATTCAAAACAAACATTTATGTAGATACTCGGGTTTTTGTGCTCATTTGGATTTCGAAGATATGACTGGGAAACGTGCTTAATAACTCTATATTGCGTGCCCACAAGCTGCGGAAAATTGCTCAATCGTTTAGATTCCATTCCAATCTCAATCAGTTCAATATATAATGTATTTCTCAAATGAAATAGATGGAACGAAAGGAGGGAGAGAGAGAGAGAGAGAGAGAGAGAGAGTAGAAACGAGGAGATACCTTCGAGGCAAACGAATCTCTCCGGTAGCTTTGAAGATGGAAATTGAATCGAGTCGTCCTTCTGAATAAATGAGTTAATGGAGTTTCGTGAACGATAGAGGGTAAACTCACGTGCTCGTACACCAGACTCTCTGTCTGCCACTCTGTAGTGGAGTAAAATATATGTATGTATATTATATGTCTATCGATATGGATGATTGTGTTGGCGAGCGAGTATATCGTGGAGTGATAAGGTTGATAACGTGCAAAGCGTCGTTCCCTCTCCCTGCCACCCTCATCGCCATCGAGCTATACTGTGTGAGGTTCAACGATAGCTTACACGACACGTGAGCACTGTAATCGTCATTGAAAATACTTAACATAAAAGTTTTTTCATTTTTATATTCATACACATATATAGTTATATTTGTATTTTTTACAACCGTGTGCAGCAAAATCTCAAAATCCAGCTGTTTTGGTCATTAAACTGTGCAATTCTGAAGAAAAAAAATCTTTCTCCATCTTTCTGTTCGATGCATACGGTTCCTGCGATAGTAATTATTCAATGGTGCGACCAATCTGGGGCGAAAATAAAAAGTTGGAATGGCAAAAGTACTTCTTCCACTCCGCCCGCTTTCTTTTCCACGCATGAGATTGGCTCCCATCTATTAATTGACAGCTCAATAACGTTGATTCGGAGAAAAAATTGCTCAAGAACTTTTCTCTCTGTGACTTCTCGATCTATTCACCTTGTGATTCTTAAGGTTGAATTTTGGGACTATCGCCATATATATCCCTACATATACACCTCTACATACATCACGAGCTTTTTTCTAATGAATACTTGACAAGAATATATGAGAATCTTTATAAATGTATGAGTGCAAGATTGATCGTAATAATGAAGTGAGATGTAGAACGATTATAAGCACTCCCTCAAAAATAAAATAAAAGGGCATGACATAGACAGTTTATGGTGTAAAGGCATGCGGGTTACGTCCTTTAGTTTCTGAACAATCGATGTGCACATGCATATATATTATGAATGTTCCTATCGACCGCCCCACATCACCCCTTCCTACCTCACCTTTCATCTACCGCTTTCTCTTGTGTCAAACTACAACCAATTGAGGCCCTGTCTCATATACATTGCTATATGTATGCATATGCTTTATATGCATGTGATCCTGTTTATACATATGTGTATAGAGATATATATATATATATTGCTATTGGAGGTGCAACAGAAGCCATCCCTTGTTCTGGGTAACTTTATAATCGCTTTAATATTATATTCTTGGCACTTTAGACCTCTAAGCTTGCGTCATATTGTTTTTCGGACCACCGACCCTATTTTCTACTCACCCCCAGGAAACGCAACAAAATACGGATATAGCTTGGCGGTTTTAATCGAAGAGAAGGCATAATTATTGAATTACTTATTGAAGGAAATATTCTAAAAATAATGAACGTGAAAAGCAATCAGAAAAATTGCAAAAAGAACAAAAATTTGCATCTATATTTCGGGTCCGAACCAAAAATTCAAATTCTTTGAATTCGAATTGCATATACAATTTTTTCATCGTATAAAAGAGAAGTTAAATTGAACGAATTCTTTGAGTGCAAATAAAAGGTCGATTACGAAGTGTCCTTGACTCGGTACTCTGTGAAGTTTTTCTTTTGTACGAAACACACGTGGCCTTTTTTTGCTTCGTTTTTTCTTCTTTTTCCATGCATAACTCAAGCCGAACGACAAAACATCGTATATTTCATGCTCGTTTACCGTACAACATAATCGGCCGAACTTTATTGTGAGGTTTCCTATTTCACAACATATATATGTATAGGATTTTTCGAGTTCATTTTTTTTCTCATCCCCATACATCGTGGAATCTTTCTCCCTTCTCTTTGTCGAGTAAAGCGCATGAGTAAAAAGCCTCGAGGCACGCCGAACAAGCGGCGGTTTTGAGAGGAGTTCAACTTCTTGATGAAATTCAGAGCCGACCCCCCTCTTCCTTATTCCCGCGGATCTTGGCGGTGCTTTTTTTTTCATGGACATAAGATAAGGGAGGAAAAATGGCACGACGTTAAGGACGGAAACGAGGCAAAGAAAAAAATCCTTAGAGGAGGACGGCGAAGAAAAAAAATGTAAAAAATAAAAAAAAAAAAAACGCCCAGGAGAGGAATAATAAAAAAGGGAAGAAAAGAAACGAGGGCGAAAATGTGAGCAAGCTTTTCCTACACGCCCTGGCGTATCAGAGACCGCAGCGATGCATGGTTAAAAAAGAAAAAAACATCCCGAAAAAGAGATAAAAGAAAGAGGAAAAAAATAACTGTGTGTGCAATGCCTTCGGGCGTACCATTCTGTATACACGCCTCTTTCTACCCGTCGCGTACCTTGTTCTCGCTCTCTGCATTCTAATATATATACATACGAATATATATATATATTTTAAATGAGCTAAAAGCTGATTCTGCCACACGACCTATACCGATTAGCTCTAGTTTTTTTTCTTCATTTCATTTTTTCCCCTCAATTTACACTGTGTATAATTGAACGGGTTCAAAAAATTAGCCACTTTCGGCTGAAAAAGCTATTCATTCAATCGTATGTTTGGAATTTTATCGAGGATGAGATTTTCATGTTTTTTTTTCTTTTAATTCCGGTGTGGGGATTTATCAAAATTTATTGGCTGTCGAATCGCAATTGACATGGCGATGTAATTGGTTTTTAAAGCTATAACACTACGTACACTCTCGATTTTTTATTATTTTTTTGCAAAAGCACATATTCGTGTAAAATGGGTGCTGCCGTGGATAATACATATCGCCGTTTTATCGAATTTCTTTTTAATTGAAGTACAAAGTTTTGTCAATAGCCGAATATTTTTTTATTTTTTTTTATCGGCAAGTATTTCATTTAATTTGGCAATTGTGTGTGACTGGTGTTCCATATGACAGACGCGACCAGTGCAATCTGTTCTCAAACCCTTGTCCCTAAAATTAATTTTCTATCGTTTTTCTTTTACAATGAAAGGCTAATTTTTTTGGCGATAAAATCTCACCCTCATATTTTGCCCTTTAGAGCACACATTTTCATACAGAATTCGTTACGTTGACCAATTATCGAACCATCTTTTCGACCCTCTGTTCTCCCTCGGTTCCCTCTATTCCTTCCTCCCTTCTGGTGACCATCGTAACCTTGTTCCCTCTCTCGATTGTCGAACCAAGAGTGGCCTTTGTTGAGCACGTAAAATCTTATTATACAATCGCCACGACCCTGACTGTCTGGAGCATAAACGAGAGTCGATGACACAATAAAAGAAATTTCATTCAATCTTCCGATACATGAGTCCAACGATCCCCTCACCCCTCCCCCTTTTTTACCCCTGGCAGGAGCCAGTGAATTTAGCGAGAATTTACTAAATTTGGACTAGAAAAAAAATAATAAAGTTTTTTTATATTTTACGGTAATAAACCATTGTTATTGTTTATTCGAGTTGAAATATACGAAAGCTTTCCTATTGTAACCTATTGATGGGAGGATACCATCATGCAATTCCTAAAATACACATCTGGCATTTACGTAATATCTATTTGTGTAAACAAGGGTCTAATTTGTGTCTAATATTACATGCTATTTCATAATCCACCCATTCAATTCATTGGTAAAGGGAAGCTCTGACGTATATTGCACACTGAACGATATTAATCAAAGTCATCGTAATAACATTTGCATTAGTATAAATAAAACAAATTCGTTAGTTAATTGAACATATGTTAACTCGTAGGAAGCATAGTTTCATCGAGCCACACTACCATACCGCATACCAACCACACTGGTGCAATTTAGGATTTTGCATTGTCAAACTCTCGTATAAATAATCCAAAAGTATATGAGAGCTGGAGTTTCTTAGGATAAAAATCACCAAAAATCCAATGGCAATAGTTTCGAATGAGGAAAATAATATTTATGTAGCGAAAAGATGTCTCGATCAAAACAAAAATAAACTAAATAAAGCTACGGGTTAAAAGTAATAATAATGATTTTTCATACCAACTCGTGGGAAGCACGATCAAATAGTGAAAGTCGATCGAGTCAGCAAAGTTCAATAGAGTGTGCAAAAGCCAATGCATAGGTCGTCGATATTAATCACCAAGTGATTAATATCCAATAACCAATTTAGCACCCCTAGAGAGAGCGTAGGATTAGAAGGTGCGCGCTCGGCCCTCCTCACTGCAGTGGATTAGTTCAGCCGTTGTTAATGTACGCAGGCCACGCCTACTTCTTCTCTGGGACTGCCCGTATTGGGCGAGGTATTAATTAATTAAAACCTCATCAGCGGTGTATCGAATAGAAAAATGGCCAATGACTTTCCTCCTCAGAATTTCGCAATTTAACTGTCCTCGCAATAGTTTGGTCGTGATATTTATAATCCACTATACGTGTATAGTTTGAGCTTTTCGTTCCAATTCACATATGTATATATTTATTTATGCGTGTGGTTGTGGGGCAGATGGAAACTCGTGATTTTATCACGTCGACGTATAATTCTCTCGAATGGAGTTAACGAGAGGGTTCCAGCTCGGTATACTACCGGCACTAGGAGCGTTATGTTGTGGCCAGCACATATTCCACCTCGCATACTAAATCCATTCGTTTAAACGTACATCTACTGGGGCTCTAGAGATTTCGCAGCAAGAGTTTCCCGTTGAGAGGGAGAAAGCAGAGCATGGAGAAATTTCCTTTCCGGAAACTGAAATCGGCACTTTGGCCACTAGTGGATACGTGGGGCGCAAGTCCGTACTATTCTACTTTAAACTAGTTCTGGAAAACACATTTGCCAGTGCTGGTCAAAGCTTAGAGAATGTCTGAGAATAGAGACATGTATGAAGATTAGAACTGGGTTATATTCTGCATGAAACTTTCAATCATCAACGCAGTATAAACATTTTTTTTGTTATTCAAGATAATAAAGAACCAACACTTTTCGTAGTTCTCGTTATATGCGTGGATAAACGAACGCCGAACGAATAAAGCGAGGCGCGAGGCTAGGTAAAATTGTGTGGAAAACGAAAAAAAACACAAAAAAACACTAGTGCAAATAAACGTCGAGATAGATTTTCCAATGCCGAAAGGAAGAGAGACAAAAGAGGGGGGGGGGGGGGGGGGGGGGGGGACGTAAAAAAAGCGATTCTCGACAAAATGACTCGGGAACAAGTTTTCGCATCGTTGCTTTTCTCTACAACTCCCATTCCCTTGTTATCCAGGCTCCATCGTTTTCATTCTCATTCATGTTACATTCGCGTGTTTCACTGTCATACTCATAATATCTATGCAGGGTGTCCACAAAATTCGGACTCAAAATTCACAAAATGGGTCGATTCAATGATTCTGAAGAAAAAAATTCTTAGCCATTTTTTCCTCCGATTTTTCGCGTAGGATATTAATTAATAAATTCACAGCCAATCCGAACGGTTAAGAAAGCGCGTAGAGTAGAGAAACCGCGCCCGGCGATACCACGCTTCTTATCGGCGCACCGGATTGGGTGCACCTCACAATAATTAAGGGGCCAGCAACGATGCTTCGGAGAGAAGAACAAAAAAGGATTTTCCTTTTCAGAATTTTGCAATCTAGCATAATCTTCTTGTTATGCGTGACTTTAAAGACACTTTGTACATTGGTACATGTAAATATATCTGTATTCTTAACATTATACGTCCTCCCTTTTTTCTCGGAGAGTTTCTGGTTTGAACGAATGGAAAGAACGAAAAAGCTCCTCCGGTCCACAGTTATACCATTCGCTCCTCCATTGACGAAAATCTCACTCTATTTTGAGTTGCGTGAGTAGAATAGTAATGGATTCACGTCCCGGTGCACTGGTGAGAGAAAACTCATCATTTATATGTATACATACATATATTAAACACATGTATATTAAGCAGATACCCAGAAGAAAGAAAGAGCGAAGGCTAAAGTTACTAAGAGTGAAAACGGAAGAGAAAGGAATAAAAAAGTGGAAATCTTCCTTTATTCGTTAGTGTGGAGTTTTCGCACAATTTTTCGAGCCGTTCTCCATTCGTATTGCTTTTGCATGTATTCCCGGAGCGCAATGACGAAATCGCTCTACACTTTCACGTTTTTCTCGTAAAACATGCGGTTCATATCCAACATACATAACACCAAAACATATTATGTGTAGATATACGAGTATATAAAACAATGATGCGATGGTTATTCAAGATATTCTCTCTCTTCCTTGTTTTTCCACCGTATCCTGACCCTACGCACTGGGATGCAGTAACTGCAATTTCATTTGACAACCAAGCCGCGGCCCTTTGTCACCGATGAAGCAACGCCCTTCCCGTCTCTGTTTTTCTCATGAGCCTGCGGGGATGGCATTACTCTAGGTTGGTGTTAACGTTGAGGTCGTTGCTACTGTGAGTGTGAATTTTTAGCGCCAGGCATGAATTACAAAAAAATGAACTGGGAAAAAAAGGAAGAGGCCACGAAGGGGAGCAGCTATGATGAAAATATAGAGGAAAAAAAGAATGCTTAAGAACCAATTTATCAGGTTAATTGTAGCCAGACCCTGGATTTACTGGATACAGTAGTTATGTAAATGTACAGTCAGGCACAGTTTGTGCTTTTATAAGGCGCAAAAAAGGGGAGAACGAATAAGTTCTAAATAAAATGAACGAATAAGGACGAGGTAAAATGAATAAATGAGGATTTCAAACTCGGAAGCATTTTCTTTCAGCAATTGTTCCTTTGCTCGGTCAAACATTGATTTTCTGCAAAATAAAGTATTTTAAAATAAACATCTATATATCTTAAATGAAAAGAATTGCGAAAAAATTAAGAATTGAATTAATTCAGCAAAAAGGTAAATTATAAGTGAAGAAAAAAGATACAGACATCCAGTCGAATATGCAATAAAGGTGCATTCTCGTCAGACATTCCCAACAGATATTAGTAACAAATCGAAATGAGTTAGCAAGATTCGAATTTATTGGTTCTGAAAAGCAACAATAAAAAAAAATTCAACAATACATTGTGAAAAAAGGATAAAAGACGTTAAAATGATGAATTTTTAGTCAAATCAGTAGTGAAAGTTGAGTTAAGTCAGGCACCTCTTGTCACGAGAACCGGGCCTAAAAATACGATTAAAAAAGAAGGGAAAAGGGATGAGAAGAGTTTTCGCGAGCGCTAGATTAAATGCATTAATTACAGTGGTTGAGACACGCTTCGCTTAGACACCTGCTTGGTTTCTAAGTGAACATGAAAGGAGGGAAAGAGGACCGCAAGAATTATCGTGGTGAGCTGCGTGAAAGTATATAATTAGTAGATTGTAAGGGCTGAACCAACCAAGGCGGAAAAGCTTGGAAGCTGTTGGCAAACATTCGCTCTAACCAGGACGTCTCTCCAGTTGGAAAGATTTGCCACTGCGACCGAGTATACTGCTCCCATATTTGTATACACATATCGGGTTTTGTGTGGCTGGCACATGGCAACCAGTGGGAAGATACATCAGAGAAAATCTCCTGAGGCCACAGAGCATGCATAACAACCGGAAGTCGAAAGGATACGACGCGAGGCTGCGAACCCAACGAAACGAGACGAGCAAGCAAGCGCAGAATCTTCGCGAAAACCATCGGATGATGACACGAGAACTTCTCCCGTGCATGTTTTCATCCTTTGACGTCTTTACGTCCCTCGAATTCGAATAAGTACACATTAGTCTATTTATATATTTTATTTAATGAAAATGACAGTGGGGTTGAATTAAATATAGGATATTTCGAGTCGACATGTTCAAGTTTTAGCCTTGAAACATCTCCAAAGTTATCGCCTTTAATCGACTTATGGAAAAAAGAGAAATATTCCACTCTCTTTTTGAGGGTACAATTTCTATGATTAACTTCGATAAATATTCTTTTACTAATCAAACTTTCCTTCCTTTTATGGGTCAAATAATCTTCTTGGAAAATAATTTATTTTATTGCTTTGGAACGTACACATTAATATGAATCTTATACAGCATAATTTATCATCAAGTTTACTTCAGCTGCGAATTTTTTTATGTTTATCGTTGCACTATGTATATTTATGTGTTCTCTTACCCTATTTCACTGGCGTCTTCATACGTGGCTTTGTCTACTATATTACACGTTCACGTTCACGTGCACCCATTTCTCTCTCTCTCTCTCTCTCTCTCTCTCTCTTTCTCTCATATGTATTCTATTTCTAAGCCAAGGCAGGTACGCTCTCCTCATATCACAACCTTGTGGCATACGTCGTCGTTGTGCTTACAAAGTTACGGTGCAATCTCCCAGCCACTGCTCTGACATACGCTTTAAGAGAGAAACAGGTAAAATAGGAAACGACAGGAGATGAAGCTTTCGTTGGCTGGTGGCATAAGAGAAATATTGCACATGAGGGAAAGAAACGAAATCAAATTTCAAGCATCTCTGATGGCAAGAAATATGCTCCACATATTAAATTTCGGACTTTGTGTATGTGTAAAGATTAGTTATTTCGGCATCTCTATACAAATATATATTTATATATATAACAAATATCGATATTTGTGTCGTAT
>JABSMR010068335.1:0-13637 GCA_018902295.1 Dusona sp. PSUC_FEM 10030013 | reverse complement strand
ATCTGGTGAGCACCACTAAATATGGACGAAAATTCAACGGATATTCATGCGATATAGAATTCCCCGAATATTTTATTTACATTTTTGTATCGGGGGAAATGCTTGGTTATCGTTATCGAGTATGAAAAAGAAGTTGTTCACATATAAAAAACATCGTATAAAATTTGATGGAATTGATCAGAGGCAGCGATTTTTCGAATTCAGGAATTTGTTTCCACTTCGCTAGTTTACTCCGTTAATTATCGTAAAAAAAAAATTCAGGTTTAATCGTTTTGGTGAAATGTCTTCTTCTTAAGTTAAATAATATTTGACCGATTAGAAATAAAATTCGGAGCGCTGCAATACATTTTCAATAACAATTTCACTCTTACTGATTATGCATTGGTCACTGGTAGGTATAAAATTATTGTATCCCCTAAAATATCACAAACCAGTGAATTTATACGTATAATTGTGTATATAAAGCAGTATACTTGAGTAATAAAGTATAGAAATGAGTGGTCAGTGCGTGACAGCATGCTGACACGTGGGCGAGTGCGAAGATTCGCAATTATCAACATACATAGCATACATATACTATATATGTATATAAATGTATGACTTTTCATGGATATTTTGCTATATATATGAATGAGGCTTTTGGCGAACTGTATTACGCGACACGTACAAAACGTTAAAACGTGTCACGTACAATACGTTGATACGTGTCATAACGCTGATGACGCTGACGTTGACGAGATACACACAAACGCACAGGATCATGTACATATATGTATATACATTCAGCAAGTCTACATTTATATATAAAATACAATATGTATTTGCTACCTTGACGAATATGGGGTTAATGATGATGAGGATGACGGGAGGGGACTCAACGCTCCGTTTTATCAGTGTCTTCTTTCCAATCTCCAGTACGACAGTGGTCACTATAGAGACTCCATCGGACGTTTGTACATAACGACGGGCATCATGATTTTCCGGATGCGCCATTGTCGCAAAACTTCAATGTTCCCTTTAATCGTAATCGCTATAATCACATTAGTGTTAGTACCGCTCGTTCTTGGACTAAATAAGGATTCCAAAACATTCATACTTTTTGGGAACAAAGTCAATACAGGCTCGATCATCAATTTGCCACTTCGATGTCCACCCGAGACCCAAAAAGTTGGCAATCGTTGTAGGAACGTTTTCTAGGTAAGCGGTATACAATTTTGCAAAAACATTTTAGCACGACGAGCCACATAAATATTATCATGAAAATGCCTTGAAGAGAGAGAAAATAATGTAAGAAAAATTGAGCAATAATTCGTAATCACGATATTTTCATCCAGAAAAAACGATTGCGTCAAGTGATTACAAGAGTTTACTCGGGTTAAGATCACGTTTATCTCATCGGTCGGGAATGTTTTGACTTCTTAAACACAGCCGGAAGTATACGATAGTTTTGAACTTAATGGAATAATTTAGTATAATGAAAAATGTATAGCTTATAAATTCAAAAGCGTAGAAATGTTAGAGTCGAAAATGTTTTGATACAACAAATATTATCTTATCCGCCTCCTGCTTACAACAATCAACGAAATCTTTCGAAAGTGACCCAATCTTTTCTACTTGACTTTTTACAACTGTTATTCGAATTTTCTGAAAGAATATTTTATCTACTCGCAATCCCCCTTCAACTAACATTCTAACTCAAATTTATCGAACCTTTTTTCTTCGCACAGTTTTAAAGATGACGACACCCGAATGAAATTTCAAAACGATATCTCTTTATTATCGATCCCGGTATCATCTCCTCTCCCTGCCCCCTACTATCGTTGATTATATCGACCAAGATAAAACGAACGATAACTCGTTCCCGTTCAGCGTTGATATAATTGCGCGGCGTGGTGCAAACAGGGTGAAGTCTGGTCATGATCTATGGACATACGAAGAGTTGAAAACAAAGATCATAACATTGCCAAGAACCAAACAGCAAACACACCGAGAGAGCAATGTCTCCCTGCCACGTTCTCCCGTTCTCTCTCTTTAGTTTGATATGACGATATACGAGTTTCTGTCAGCCACGAATTTGACGTGTCGCAAGAGAGAAGTTTCCGGATTCTCCAAAGCCGTTTGCTCGTAAATTTCCAACACCGAATTGTCATTCCCGGTGAAACGAGGCGGTGGCGGCAGCCCCTCTCACGGGACACAACGCTATGTCGCTATGGTGCTTGCCGCAACTGAACGTAACGTACGTGTCATCGTTTAAAGCCGGTGCGTGAGTCGAATCGATCACCCACACAGATCACATCTCTACACCTCCTTCCCTTCTCTTACTTACCCTCCGGGCATTATCGTATTACGCGCAGCTTGATTTATGTTACAGATGAGATTTACCGGAACGAAGATGTCTATGCAATTTTGTTATTGTCGCCGCAATTGGATAAGGACCATTTTGCTTGTTGCCTGCGGGTTAATTATTGCTTTCCTTCAACCTAAAATAATATTTAGAACAGCTTTTTGCACATATCTCTCATATTTTTCCCAAAACAATTGATAGTTGGAAAAAGAAGAAAATCACATTGAATTAAAAAAAACTCTTAGCATTTCGGTATCGCAAATATGCGCTTCGAATAAGAGTTGATAAGAATTGAATTCCTTAGCCACATGGGAAAGCTTGTTAACCTATAGTTTGCACGTACACTTTAGGCCGTTCCCAAAAATCGTAAATCGATCATTTATATAATTTATCTCTCGCGTTTCACTAATCCACTCTATATAAATCTGTGAGTGTCGAAAAATCTTGCTAAGTACCATATACAAGAGTGAAAAATTAAATACGGTTCAAGATCTTCTGCATAAGTACGACAACTTTGATTTATTAAAAAAAAACAATAAATCCAATTTTTTTTGCAATATTCTCTCGCTAGATTGTTGTGAATGAAAATTGCCCGGATGCAATGGACACACTAACATTCCAATGTATGCAATATTGGAGATGAAACATCAATATGAAGTTCAATGCTCACTTTCAGAAATGTTCTGTATCCGCGACTTTTACAACTTAAAATCCGCTAATTGTTAAAATTGAGCATTCTTCCTATAATATTTGAAGAGGGCATAGTTTTGGCTTGGCGCTATCTAGGTCTCGGACTTAAAGGGTTAATCTATATGTTTTACAAAGTATATAACACTGGAATAATTTCCCGAAATTAACCTATTAATCTTATGAATTCCCGTTACGATATCCGGAAAACTTAATTTTTTTGCAATTTCGTTTAGAGCCTTCGAATCAGAGCAATATTGTATAGCTTTTGATATCCAAACTCTTCCCTGCATGCAGTTTTCCGCGTCCATGTATTTATGTATTCACAGTATTCTAAAATTCTAATAATATGTTTGAGATGAGAGTTATCCGTCGACAATTCGTATCAAATTTATAACAAATGAAGGTCTCTAATCAATCGTGCTTTTGAGAAGCATTTCCAAAATGTTTTTTAGTCGTACACAGTGAAAAGTTTACATTCGCCTACATATACTTGACGTTATCAATAACGATAAACACACCACTTTGTCTGGAATCAACACATCTTTGGAATTGAAAATAGTTAAAGGAAATCTGCTTCATGCACTGAGACATGCATGGCCACTGTGTTAAATTGTGTTAGTACACAATTGTTTTGATAAAGTGTCACCAATAACTATACATACATCGTCGATACTGCAACACTTTTGTTTCAGTATCGGGGACTTTGTTATTATTTCTTTGCATAATTTATTTGAATGAAGGCTATTTTTTTTGTCACAGTGCGTGCAGCTTATTCATCGGTAATGGGAAATGAGTCGACTAGAGTAAGCCTAAGGTGTTATAATGCCTACATTATCGGCGTGATTGACCGTAACGTTATCAGGATGAATTTTCTCGCCGCTAAAACAAGTCCGTACTGCCTTACAATCAGCTCTTTTCCATAATGCTAGTAAGAGAGACAGAGAGAGAGAGGGAGAGGGGTCTGCTACAAGAGTTGGCTATAGCGCCACACGATATATCTATAGTAATGCGGATGCGTTTAGCCGTTAATCATTCAATTACACGTGGCCTGAGTCACGTTGTGAGGGAAGACGGCGAAATACTGTACGTTATCTATCTCCAAGTCTAATGTTTTCCGATGGAACAAGTCCACACCGCATCGAACCAGATTCTTCGTTGTACCGTGAGACATACTTCCGGTTGTTAAAAAACATTTTATGATTGTGCATAACCGCGGGGATCGTCGATCAAATTCAATTATTTATACGGCGGTGGTTTTCTGGTCATTAAACGAGTCCTGACTACTATGAAGTGGTTCCTTTATATGCATAATTAGCGATTCGATAGAGGAGGCAAATGCATTTATATATGATCACTCCGTAGAGATAGGAATGCATTTGTTAGCTCAACCGTACAAATTACAATAAACATTTTATCACGACGCTTGCACCAAGTTTTTTACACTCGTTTATACAAAAACTCCACTGTCTGAAAATTTATTTATATTCCGCTAAAAATGAAATAAACATTCAAATACTTTGGCGTTTACGAGGTGAAATTTTTTTTTTAATAGTCACCACTATTTTCTCCGCGAATATATAGAACTAATTGTGATAAATTTGGAATCCATGCATAAATGAATACAGAATGATTTAAGGTTTACTATGTAACATTGTGAAATCGAATTCATCGAGCTATTAATAACTGCGATACGTAGTTTCGTAAAAAATCCTTTCAGCGTAAAGCAATTTTTACACTCTTCTCCCAGCAAAATCCATTATTTACGATATTTGATTTTGTATGAAAGCAAAAAGTACTATGTTTTCGAGTAAAAATCCACACGAGTGACGAAATAGTACCCAATCACGATGGTACCATTGCAATTTTTGAAAAAAGTTTCTCTCCGTGTACCTGCCGCGTTTTCTGGAGTTTCCCTGGTTCAAAGTGATAGGATATGGCCTCGTAAAAACGCTCAAAGGTTACGCAAGAATAATAAAAAAAAAATAATAAAATTATTCATAAAGATTGAAAACTACTACATGGAAAACTATATACAAACGTTTTTTCTAAAAACAAATTTGCTTTTCAACGATGACTGGCGTGGTTAAATTTTACATGAAATCAGCAGATTCCCTCCTTCCACCATTCGATTATTGAGAATTCATATTGATATTTACTTATTTGGGATTTATTGCATTACGATTCTGTTTTTTTTTTTTTTATTACTTTGAATGAATTATAAGAACGCGACGAACGGAAACAAATTTGTAAAGCCAAGCATTTTGGTTAAGTAGATGAGATTCGGTGGGATAACCCATTTATGTACACAAAAAACGGCTATAATAGACGGATGGAGTAAGTCACACAGAGTTTTCTATACACGGTAAAATGAACGTTACGGGAGTGTTATCGACACCACATTGTATTGAATTTCCCGATTTCCATAACGGATAAGGGTCTTCGCGGATAATAATACCTCAAGTGTTTCATTCAATCGTATGCATAGAACGTTCACTCGACATCTCGCCATTATCGTCCGATATTTATGTCCCAGCACCCACGTTACTCGCGAGCTACAATTCGCGATGTGATTTATCCATATTCCGACTAGAGACTTTGTTGTAAAGCCTTTCTGATAAATCTGCATCGATTTTCTGAATAATCGCGATCTTCTTAATAATCGGTGGAAGGACCAGTGCTCCGATTAATATAGAAATTCGACTCCCATGTTACGAATAAAATGCAAAAGATTCTATTCAATGTGGAGTCAATTCAATATAAAAATGATCCTCTTTGTCAATATAATTGTTTTCCAATTCCGCTTTATCTAGGAAAATGTTTTTTCCTCGAATTCGATTATAATCGGATTCGAAATCTTACTTTCTATTCCAAATCCGATCACTATTTCAAGCATTGGAATACACTGAAAACATAATTCTGTTGAGTTAATCAAAGTTTGCTTGATCCAACAAAATAGCTTCGTGACTGACGTCAAATGTAAAGTTTTGTTAATTTAAAAACATCAAATAATTGTTAAAAAAAAATGTTATTAATTTAACGAAATATTATATTGGATTAAGCGAGACCGATTTTGACGAATAACTGGAAAGTTGTTTCCAGCAGCAGAGTTTTTATTGCATCAAAATCATATTTAGTTGAAAACACTAAGATTTCATTCAAATTAGAAAATATTCTATTTCTCCAAATATATATTTCATTCGATGAAAACTATATTCATAATATGAATATAAAACAAATATGAAATATATTCGACTAATTTTTCATCGGCTATTGTGCAAAATTAGTTGACCTTGAAGCTCATTACTTATTAGATGGCAGGTATAAATATTCGCTACCTAATTCTAGATCAGAATCGGTTAAAACGGCTCATCTTACTCGGCTTGTTAATCAAAATGTATGACCCAACTCATAAAATCAAAAGTTCCATTGCATAAAACGTTCTATTAGTTCCGACAGTGTCAAAGCATGTTCATGCAACTAACCTCTGACTTGTTAAAATTCATCGCATCTGCAATAAATGATTCAGTTCATGGAACTATATGATTCAGTTCACACATCGAAAAGTTCGGTTACGTGGAAAATATGATGGTTTTCTTTTTATGTTTGTTGGCTTAACCATATGTTTAGTTAATCTGATTTTGATTTAGTTCTTCCGACATTACCATTTAGTTACGGCAACATCAAAGCGTGTTCGTGCAACTAAATCTATACACAACAAAACAACTTGATTGTTCAAACCTCTCGAATTGCTAACTGAAACACATATGTGCTTACTACGACAATACCGTTCTTGAATTAACAAAACTGCAGTGAACAAAACGAAATTTGTTGATTCAACAATTTTTTTTTTCTCAGATTAATAGAGAAGAATGGGTTAATATGACACAACTAATGGATTTATTATATAAAATCATTAGTCCCCTTGTCAATACTCGGAATTACTGACTATGTTCGATACACGGGGAAAAGGGTGACTACCCGAGTATTGACAAGTCGGTTAAATAAAACAGAACGAATGGAATGAGTAATCGAACATAATTGATGTATTGCAAATGAAAATTGGAATATCTCTAGTCATTTCTAATTCTTTTTCGAATTGCACATTTTCCACACCGCACTTAAATATAAAATTGTCGATCAAATATTTATAGTTTCCAATTTTCTAAAATTGATTCATCGACTTTAATGGATTGAAATTTTACTTTATTTTCTTACAAAAAAAAAAAACAAGCTAAAATACCCATTACGTATAATGAACATCCAAATAAACATGGAACTAGTCGCAAAAGCTGAATTGATATTACTTTAAATGTATTGTGAACGTGAATGAAGACATTGTGATAATTATCGAGCATGTAAGTAAAAGCAAATGGTGTGCAAATGAAGGTGCGCCGCATTAGTCGCAGCGTCATATCTACTGTTTTTCTGTTATACTGCGTGTTAAAATTAGAAACAGATGACACTATCGGAGGATAGCATCTACAGGAAACTTTTTGTGTTGCTTTTTTCAATATAAATAAGTTCTTTTTTTTAATACTGACTTCTGAAGTCATCTTTCGTCCTTAATCGGAGCTGCTAATATCATGTTTTGTAAAAGTGTAATTTGTAAGACGAGTGAAAAATTCTGTGTTGAGAAATGTCTCAAATTTCAGATTTGTGACGATACAAAACGCTTTTGCACATATACAACTCGATAATATCTCACGAGTTATGCGTAACAACGTTCATTAGCATAATCTGAACCTAAAGGACACCGTATAAATCCTGTTTATCGAGCTGGGGAGTGTCTTATCGTGCTACGGGTACGAGTATACACGAGCTGTATATACATATATATATATGTGAGTATTCATATATATTTGCTTCGTACGGGTGGATTATTTAGCGAGCGTTGGTAAAGATGCGTATCGCCGCAAACCGAGTAGCCCCGGGCTATCATAAAATTCGCCTCTCTTGGTTATATACCATATAGAGAATTTTCGCCAACGGCTTTCTCATTCTCTCTCCCTCTCTTTCTTTTTCTCTTGGCACATAAACGCTGAACGAGCACACACGTCCAATCTCCCTCTCCCCATTCGCCCGTTTCTCTCTCTTTCTCTGACCTGCGTCCATTGCAAGCTTTAGGAGAGATTCTCGAGAATTCATGGGGGGATAGTCGAGACCCGTGGCAGACATACTTCCGGTTTTTTCCTACTCCCTAGAGGATATCTGTCGAACGACGACACACTCTCATATACCGAATGCTCGTGATATACGAAGCATTAGGCCTGTGAAGAAAATAGATTCGACAATGATAAAACCACGTTTTCTTTTTGTGTCGGTGTAGACAAAAGAATTGTGAACCACGATGATTTCGGGACAATAATAGAGGCGATTATGGGCAGAAATTGGTTTCGTTGCAAATTTCCATAACCATTGAATCCGCTAAAATATGGTATTTCCATCTCCAAGATATTGCCACTCAAGAAAATTTTCGCTGGACCAATTATACAAAAATATGTAAAATTATTTTCAAGAAGTTTATTCCTATGGATTTTTCCTATGGAAAAAGTCTTTCGATCCCGCAATGGGAAGAATAAATCACTTTTCTACACACGTGATTACTTTCGATCGAACAATTTTCTCACTCAGGCAAGATTTATGTAAATGTAATAAATCGGTTCGATCGTTCGTAACAAGTTCAAAAATCGTACAGCTCATGGTAACTGATTTAAAAGATCGATGCTTGACGTTGACCGTAAGTAAACGAAGTGAAAGGAGAAAAAGGTGGAATAGAGGGATGTAAATTCAGAGAACTTGCGTGCGATAACGAGACCCCGCTAAGCCGCTCGCACTCCTCATTTTCTATGTCCGTTTCTATTCCTTTTCTTCCCTCATCATCTGATTCCCACCCCTTCACTATCTCTCTTCCTGCCTCTTCATTGATCGTCTCGTAAAGTCGCTCGCGTAGTATCGGATACAGAGATCCTAATTGGAGTTGGCCGCTAAGTTGGAAGCAGGGAATCGAGCGGGGCAAAACTTCGAAGAGCAGGTATATCGGTACGACCTCGACGTGCTTTCGCGCGAAGACCTGTGAGGCGTATGAGGCTAGAACAGAACCTGTACATAAGTATATATATAGGTACATTTATGTATGTATGATTATATATATAGTTATATGTCTGTCTTTATGTATATATGTGTGTAAAAGGCCTCGTGGGAAATCCGGGTCTGGCCATCGTTAATTGGCATGGGTATAACTTGAGTTTGAGGATGAAGCTGGAGAGGCAGGACGAGGACTCGAAAAGGTACAAAGATGTTCGTGCTGAGGATACAACGAGAGAGATCAGTCTAAAAAAAAGAACAAAAAGAAATACAACAAACGAGAGAGCAGCCGCTGTAAAGGAGAAAAAAATAACATAACAAGAGAAACCTCGATCGATGAACAAAACATAAAAAAGAAAAAGATACCCTCGAACGAAGGAAAACGCGTTAACCAATTCTTTTCGTTTCGCGAATTGACAGCGGAGCAATTATGAAAACAAGCGAAAACAAAATAAGATGAAGGAGAAAATGAAAATACCGTAAGGCCGTAATAACCCCATGAGAATCCACAAATGCATCTCGCGGTAACATTCTATTTCCTGGCTGTTTCGGCCAAGGTGTTGTAGCCCGCGATTGTGGAAATTTGCTAATGGGCACTCAGCGCGACGGGAATGGGAATTCAACAGCTTGATAGAGAGAATGGAAGAGAAAGGAATAGTCTGCATGTTTATGAAGTCAAAGGGAACTACAAGGGGGATGAGATTCCCTGAGGGCTTGAAATCCTTCCGATACGTACGTGCCGCCAGAAGGAAAGGCTCCATCGTCCTCCATCGACCACCGTTTCTGATAAATACCACTTTTATTTTGCCTCCTTGGTATTTTCAAACAATCGCGAATACCAGTAAATATTTTAATTCGCATAACTTTTATTCAACCACGCTAATAAGAAGCTTGCTAATTGCGTCTTATGTACTTCATCCTCCTTACAAAGTTGACAATAAATGATTAAGTATTTTTAACAATGCCCGACTCAAAACAACTTGCGCAAGATGATACTCGAGATTTTATTATCTCAACATGTTGTGCACAACGTTAATTGGGAAAAATAAAAACGCTGAAATTTTTTATTCAAACATTATTAGTATTGTATAAACAAAATTTAATAAATAAATCAAAAAGGAACGCCTAATTGACTATTGTGAATGCTCGAAAATTGAATCGGCTCTCGTAAAGACTGAAAATTAAAAGCAAAATTTCGTTAAATTCAATATCGAAATGTTTCTCAAAATAAAGTATCAAAACGTATTTTTCAGTTATCTTGACACTTTGAAGCACTTTAGTATGCTAATCTCAGTGAACAATTTTATCCATACCTCAAAGCTTTGCATTTGGTACAGCAAAATGGTTAATTTATATTTAATCATTATAGGAGTTACAGATGTTTCAGATTTCCAGGCATATCCCACGCGTCACCAGAAATTCTTGATAACGCAATTATAAACTTACATGTTTATAAAGGATATACAAAACCGCGAGAGACCTTGAGACGCGTACGTGACCATTTTTCTCAATACCACACTCGTGAATCAAAATAGGATGTCTGATAAAAGTTATATGCTGGCCCTTACCGCAAATAGACGTAGATGACGTTTTCATTACTTTCTTTTATCACATCATAGAAGTTGGTGCAGGATGAAGTGGTTAGTTGACAGATATTTCGCTATCAACATGAAATTAAATATTGAATGTACTATGAATCATTCATTATGCATTATTTATTATCGCGAACAAAACTTACAATTTGTCAAAGAATATATTCAAACACTTCCTCTACTTTTTGCTTCCAGTACTTTTTGTACTCTATTTATAAAGGATTTTTCCTGTAGTGCTCGTAAAAAATGTGTGTGCAAAGATTTTCTTGTACATTCACTTCTTTACATCGGTTAGGTTTCAGTTTCAAATACTTATGAATATCTCAGTCCAAAAGGTGTAATTTCTTTTCTTGGAGTAACTCATAGAATTTGTTGATCAAATTCTCCTCATTATGACTTTTCGTTTCTCTACTTTGCGCAAATCAAAATGACACAGAAATGCTCACTTTGTTGGTTGAGTACGTTATGATTCTATTACTACCGAAGTTGGAGATAACTCTTTCGTAATCATTAAATCAATTGTATGGCCTGCTCCCTCATGAGATGACATATAAAAAAGAAAATGACTAAAAAGCTACTGGTTAATCAAAGCGAGACTAGCTCTTTTCATGAAGCCTGAAAAATTCGATTGATGTATTTAAAAAAGCAACGTCACTCTGAATTTATAAAGTGTAAGCGACACGAGTACAAAAAACCATGTCGATAAAAGAATTCATCACGCTAATATGTTCCGTCGATTCGACCTACCGTCTCTATTTTTTATACATTTATATATATATGTATTATATCTGTACAAAAATATCAATATCCGGATTGATGTATCTATAAAAAGTATACTCGCACATTATCATATATAGTACCTGTCAACGACGATTATGTCGTCAAAAACTTAGACTTCCAACACATAGGTGAAAGACACGGTATGAAAAGTGCTCTTGTCCAGCTCGAGTGACCCATCGTTCCGGATCGGAGCTTAATGAGAGAAGGAGAACGAAAGCTTTAGGTCAACTCTCGCGGTGCATGCGAGTACTAACTATTACACTCGTGCGATACGACACTCCACGTTTTACAATCCCTGATACATTCATATACGTGTGTATACCGTCTACATATGGTTTACATACATATATGTTCATTTTGTACATGTTCTCGTCTTGCTCCGCACGTTCCCTTCTGGTAACCGCAACCCGACCGAGCTCCACCACCACCAGGATGACGTACAGTGGTCGCCAGCACATTTCTCGTTTCCGCATGGGACCTACCGGAAATGTTACTTCTCGCCATTATCGTTCGTCGCTTAGCGGTTTACTCGCGCCTACACCCTACCCCCAAAACCCACCGTCTCTCACGTTCAAGTGCCCCTCCTTCTCACAGAAGCAGAAATTACGAACAGAGAGAGAGAGAGAAAGAGAAAGAGAAAGGAAGATGAAAGAGCATCATTAATCCAGTCGCTTGTGAGCTTAATCGTCATTCAATTACAGACCATCCAGTCGTTTAGTCTCTTTTCACGCTGTATTTCTATACGTGGGAACTTTCGTGAAAACAGTTTCTCTAAACAATCCGTCCATAGTTAACGCTTAGTAAATTAAATATCAATCGCGATTATAATAATTACGCGAAAAGAAGAAGCAATCCATTTGATGAAAAAATAATAATTACGGAGAAAAAAGAAAGGTTATCTCGGTTGCAAAAAAAGGAAAAAAAAATGTCGATATCTTTGAAAGTACTATTTCTCGTTGTTCTCGTAGTTGGATTTTCGACACTTGCCGTCACAATGCCAGTGAGCTTTCCTAACAGGCGCCACCGTCACCCTGATAATCATTGCCCCCCGGGATACAGACTTTTGCGAAGTGGACGCTGCAGGAGGATTCTCGTAATACCCGTCTCTTATTATCAGCAGGTGAGCAAAACCATCCTAATGAGGACACGACGGGCATATACGATTATTCACTTCGTCGCCCACCGAAATCCACGGCCAAATTCTCTCGTAATTCCGACGTTTCTCGCAAGGGCGTTTTAGCGGCGTGTGTGGATTACCGTACACACATGTATATGTATGTTTATGAGGGTTCATTCGAGTATCCACTTGGACACCGAAACCCACAAGCATTTCAGTGTCCTTTTTTCCCTCGTGGAAAAAAAGATTCTTCCCCTTGTAGACCATCTCTCACTCTTGTCTCTATCTATCGTAGAACTAACAAAGAACATAAAAGCCTAGAACACCCCTTGAAACCCTCGAGAAAGCGTAAGGACCCGTCATCTCCATCTTTAGTACCCTCCCAAACGCGCGCACACAGAGATACATGTATATGAGTGCAAAATAGAGATGTCATCATGAGGGAGGCAAAAGACGACGAAAAGTGAAGGAATAATAGGGGTCGAATGGGAAAGCATGAAAGAAGGATGAAAAAAATCAATCAATATTAGGACATGATACTCTCGAGACGAAAGTTGTGTATTCTGTCGCTGAGAAAACAATAAACAACTTTCCCAGAGATATATAGATATATGTAGTCGTATACTTTATTGAATCCATGTCTGATATTATTTGCAAACATACCTGGGTATCGAGTTACTGAACAAATTTGTTCTTCGCGTCGAATTCACATACCTTGAGGATAGATCAAATAATTTTACTCCCATTTTCGTCCATTCGCTTGAATGCGAGTACTGTGATTGTGATATTGCGAAAAATCAAAAAGGTAACTAAAAAAAGTGTTCTTAAAGTATATTTTCTTTAGTCCATAGAAAGAACATTCCCATGTAGAGGCTGCCATGAATCGCCCTATGTTACAGTCGGGCCAATATTGGGTCCATCGTACAAGCCGATCAAAGAAAAGGACTATTGGCCCATTATTGTTTCGTTCTAAATTGATGATTGGCAGAATGTTGGCCCATTATGAAAGCCTATATGAGCCCATTTATTT
>JABSMR010068224.1:0-13644 GCA_018902295.1 Dusona sp. PSUC_FEM 10030013 | reverse complement strand
TTAAATTGCTAATTTTTCAATTATTGAATTTCAAAAATCAAATATTCTAACACAGGGATCTTGAAAATTGTTGTTTTTTTAAATCTCCTCGATCTGATTGTTCAATTTATTAAAAAATACGATTATTAGAATTATCGTCCCTCACGATGGAATATTAGAAAGACGTTGAAGTTTTTATTATTGGGATGGAAAAAAAACTTGTATGCTTTCCGCTGCAAAAGTTCAGAAACCTTTTTTTTCGTTTTTTTTTTTGAGGAAACAAAAAAAAATTCGTGCATTTACAAATTCTTTTTTATCTCGTTATAATTTATAAATTATGATACAAATCTTTTGTGTACAAACATGGCTTTCTCAGATGTCAAATGCCAGAAAGCTGTAACGCCATCATTTGTAGACAATTTTTTCAAGCCCTTGCGCCTCTAAAACATTTTTTCTTTAATTTGATTTTTTCTAGATCGTAGCAAAGTTGTTAAAAATTTCGCTGAATAAAAAAACAGTTAAAAGATTATTGAGTCAACGTCGAGATATTTAAAGTCCAAGTTGCAAGGGTCTCCTAGACCCAGTGTGTACAGCTTAAATAAAATGTGTTCTCTGTACAGAGAGGGTCAACAATAACAATAATAATTCGTCAACTTATTATTGTCATTGACGTAATAAAATGATTTATCGAAATAATTATTTTTTATTTGTCCAAATTTTCATATTTTTAGCCGAATGAAATTTTTTTTTTGTAATTCGTCATTATTTTATTTGAATAACGGATCCTTACGGCAATTAAGAAATAATGGGAATTTATTGGATTTATAATTGATGGAGTTAAATTTAATAAATTGAGAAAAATTGACGGAGTAAAAAAATGAAAATAGAGATTTTTCGTTGCATTCCAACGATGTAAAATTCAGTGCCATTTAATGGTGGATGTATTCGAATGTATATAGATTGAAACAAGAGTGGACGAAGTGGTCGGTCGTCGCTGGTGCCGCAAGGCGAGTGCAGAGGTGCCGAAGTCTCGTCTATTTTAAGACACCTCCTCCTCGCTCCCCCGCTCAACGCCGACCACACCATCTCACTAGGCGCATCTTCGGATCTCCTCACTCTCGCGCTCTCGCCGCGCGCGTTATACATAAACGCCGTGAGAGATTGCGAGTACATCAGGCAATGTCAAGGAAGCGCGTTGTCTGTGTAAACGTGTGTGCAACTCTATATGTATAGATGAAAAAAAAAAAAAACGTACGAAAGTAGGAACGAGACTGTGAGAAATGAATTAATTGATATCGACTAAAATATTTGGTTCGAAACAGGTCAAATAATGTTGAGTTATTACTATTGTTGTTGTACGAATATTGTATCGTTGTTGTATTATTAACGCGTGAAATTTTAAAAATAATTTTCATCGATTTTATTTTTGGGATTTCTTTTTTTTTCCTGAAAATTTCAAAAAATGAAATTAACAATGCATTTAAGGTATGAGCTCTCCGGGTGTTTACAAATAAAATCTATTTAATTACAATAAATCTTGATAGGAACGGAGAAAAAAAACATTCTCTTTTTTTTTATTATTCTACAAGAGCGTGATAAGTATCGCAAGTGATTTCGTAACGCAAACAATTCTCAACAAGCGTCTCGGGTCGTAATGAATTTCTGTCGATATCCGCAGAAACGACACAGTTATAAACATAAACAAGCAGCGCAGGGATACGTCCGAGACCTTTGCGAAACGATCGTCGGGTATATCACACTCGTGTGTTACTTAACCTCACAAAACGTACACTTTGCTCCAAACGTAAATGGAGTAATATCACGCAAGTGTACACAATCGCGAGTCATTATTGAGTAAGAATACTTGTACCTCGTTACAGTAAATGCTGTACATTTATTTTCGATTGTAAACATATGTAGGACTCGTTCGAACAGGAAAAGTGGGGAGTGGGTGCGAAAGAAAGAGAAAGAATGATAAAGAGAGAGAAAGAGAGAGAGAGAGAGAGAAAGGGCTTACCTCACTGCGAAGATTGGCGCGAAAGAGTCCGAAGGCTCCCCCTGGGCCGTGTTAGCGAGCTTCTTCGATCGTTTCTTTCAAAGACGCGGCAAACTCCCTGTTTCGTTTCTATTTATGTTTTTTCTCTCGAAAATCGTAAAATATAAATTTTGTTTGGATTAAGAAAAAAAAAATATATATAAACGAATAATACACCGCGAACGCGAAAGATCATTCATAAAGACACGAGTAGAGGAGCAAGAGAGAAAGAACAACGTTCTCCACTCCTGTCCCGCTGTGTTGACAACACCTTACAAAAAAGACACACCGCGAGGACAACGAAGACGTGCGCGCGCGTTCGACGATGCATCGGAGCCGCGAGGGGTTTATAACTATTCTCGATGTGTATATAAACACGACACGGCGCAAGTGCGCTAAATAATAACAATACGGGCGAACTGCTACCTTGCCGTGACACGATAAACTTTCCACTTCTTGTCCAACGGTTTCCACTCGATACTCGCGAAATTTTACATTACCTCGCAAATATCACGAATAAAGAGAGTCAAAGAGAGACAGAGATAGGCGCGAGAAATATATAATGAAAGTTGCAAATATCCCCTAACAATTATTTCGTTACGCCGAAACTGTGGCAAGTGTGAAAGTCATTCGATTGATACGAGAGCCACAAAACATTATTCTCTTTGTGAATATAAAATGTGGAAAACCACAAGTTAGGCTTTCTCGTAATAATCGACCGTGATAAAACATTCTACATTAGAAAAATAGTACCCGTGGCGCACTCCGAAAGCTTACGGAGTAACCTTCACGGTGCGAATACTCGCTTGACTAGCGCCGTCGGTCGATTCGTTCCTGATTGAAATAATATTTTCGGATTTTAGATTTTTGTATATAGTGGATCAGTCGGTAATGCAATCTTTAGGCTCAATTCAGAAACTGGTAGATAATCCTCATTTCTCGCAAAAGTTCTACAGAGAAATTTTCGTGCCACTTTACTCCGTCGATCTTTATATGATATGTAACGATAATAAACGCCAAATGTCGTTCGGAATGGAACATTTTTTATTTCTCCTCTAGCCGATATATTTTGCATATTTGCGACACACGCACCTGAGCATTTCGGAAGTTCCGAACACAAGGGATTCGAAGGACTTCCGACTCCAATGTTTCAAAGAATTGATTTAAGGAAAAAAACACAATAAAATAAACGATCTAAATGCGATACTGAACAACCAAGTAATTTAAAAAAAATCTCTTATTAGCCAATGTAGGTTGGAGTAATTTTTATACAGTGGAGATGTTTCGAACTCTAAATATATATGCAAAATCTATTTTTTCGAAAGTATAGTTTCTAATCAAAGAGTTAATGAAAAGCTTATTGATTCGGAAGGTAAATATTTCATCCAAAGTGTCCAAAAAGGAATGAGAAAGACTGAAACGTCAAGCGAGAGCTAAAAAGCAATTTTCGAGATTCCAAGTGTTGGCCTAAACAACAAATACGTTTCGAGAAAACAAAAAAAAACAGCTTTTGGTCTGTCACGAAACGAACGGAGTGTTGTTTGCCTGAAAAGGAGGAAACTTGGTACAGGATTTCTGCCGATCATCTGTTTTCTGTCAGATTCCTGTAATATCTTATCTCATCAACGACCGTTTCGAAGCTTTGGAATCAAGTTTCTCCATCACGATATTACAGATTTGTTTAAAAAAAAGTTTAATCAATGCTGAAAAATGGCAAAAGTCATAGAAGCTATTTCGTCCTGATCGATTATCCCATTTTCCAAGGAAATCACATTTTGAAATTTGCAACTATCTCTCTCGCACCCAAGGCGACTCGGTCGGTATGACATATCGCAGTAAAATCGTGCAAGTTGATTTTGAAATAAAATGAAAATATACTCAACGATATTAATCCCATACCATACATCACTGAACAATTACCAATCCATTTATAAAACAAACTCTCTACATTGAAAAACGTCAGTTTGTTCTCTACCATGCGTGGCGCTCATCTCCGACAAGACTTACCATCGGAGTATTTCTTCGGCAGTGTACCACGTGACCTTATCGCGACTTATTTATTCCTGGGAAGAATGGCGAGCAGAAAGGTTTGTTGTTTGCTCGGTAATTCGAGCAAATTGTGCCCAAAACCAGTAACGACGTTGTCCACGAGCGTACGTGGTAAAGCTTTTTGGGACACTGGAAAAACAGTCACTCACACTGGCCAGGTAAAGAAAGCTTTTGGCTCAAAATTTTATTTGATTTTTTCGATATTTATACGATCGTCAGTAAAAAATGTTCGTCTCTGCAATTACGTCAGTTCCACCTACAAAGTTTTTCTTCTCTTATAATCAATTTTATTGCTGCCCTTGTTATTTTTGTTTTTTTTTAACGTATTCTTTAGGTATTCGATCCAAATGATAGGCGTCTTGCAAGATTCACCAATCGACAGAAGGAAGTTAATCCTAATTGGGCGATTAAGTTGATTGCGGAAGTTGAACCAAAACTGACAAAAGATCGAATCGTTGCTTGCGATGGTGGTGGTGGACCTCTCGGACATCCTAAAGTTTATATTAATTTGGTAAGCCACTGGCTTCTTTGTTTTTTTATCGAATTTATAATAATTTTTACATTTTTTGGTTTATTTCATTTTAACACATTTCTCACCGAACTATTTATATCGAGGATCCTTTTTTCATGAGCCCATTCGCACCTTGAACCTATTAGTGAATCCACGTGATAACATTTCAACTTTGCAAAAACATCAATCGTTTGTTATTTGACAAATTTTATGTCATATCTTTACCGTTTAAAACCCAAACAAGTTACATGAATTTGAAAAATGAACTTTAACACAACAGTGATGAAAAATACAGTAGACAGCAGAGACCCGGACATAAGCTTTAATGGCGGTAAAACTATTTTGACTTTGACTTGGATTTATAATTGATTAAAATAGTATATTACGCCAGTGGGGAGGGAAAGCAGACTGTTTCAAACCGTGGACAAAATTGGCAACCCCTAGGTTTGAGATAGTCTTTTTTCACTCCTGTGTAGCGTACTACTACTATTTTTCACTATACCTTTGCGGAGAATTCGGCTTTCGCAAAATGGAAAGTTGAACTTTCGGCGAAGATATGATGAAAAATATATTAACTTGTTTTACATGCTCAAATAATTATGTAGTCAAATTGAATAATGGTAATAATGACATTATCCAACAGTAGGGTAATTAGTACATAAATTGTAATACATAAATTCTTATAACCAAATTTCCTGATCAGAAACAATGTACCAATCCAAAAATAACATACAAAATAACAGGGTACCGATTCCCTTCGCCGGTAGATGGTTTGAAAGTGATGTGGACTTTTCTGGAAAACATAATATTGTATGATTAAAAACCTATTTTCAGAAATTTTGGAATTTTTGGCAAGCCACCAAATTTAGGAGGTTCAAAACTCATCGCAATGAACTAAGATACTTACCTAAGCGTTTAAGTTTTGTTGCGTTATAAAAACAATCGACTCTACTTTTCATGATGCATCGAATAAAATTATGAATGATACGCTACTTGTCATTTTTGAAAATCACAACCGACTATCGGATGACCGTTGTAGACAGTCCATTATTATAAGATTTTGAAGTGATTTTATCAGGATATTGTGTTCTTAATGATTCGACACTAGAACCTTAGGTCGGGGTTGAAAACGACCCCAATTTCTTAAGTAAAAAACGTATTTTTGCATTTTTCCGAAACTTTTTTCGTTCTTGAAAGATTTCTTCGTGGAATATTCACCGAATGCGACTTTATCATACGTCATTCTCTTTGTTATCAGAAAACGAAGAGAATTATGTACAATTAAACCGAATTATTGCATAGGGGGAACATTTAATGCAAAAGAGAAAATTGGGCTCATTTTTGACAGCGCTGTAGGGCTTAGCTTCGAAAAAATAGATTTTAGGATTCTAATGGATTTAATAATTAGCAACAAGACTCTTGGGTCTCTTGATAATTCATAGATCAACAATAAAATAATAAGGCTGCGGTCGGTAATACCACAGAATTTATTCAGAAAAATGTGTGTTCCCTCTCTGCCAATTATTTTAAAGAGTTTAATTTGCTAGTCGAGAGGGAGGCGTGAATTCTGCGTTAAATTTCACAAACTTTAATCACGACACAATTGAAATTCATTTTTATTGATTTTTCAGGATAAACCAGGCAATCATAGCTGTGGTTATTGCGGCTTGCGCTTCCACAAAGAGGATCACCACCATTGAATTCTGGAATTGTATTTACCAGTAGTTTTATTGAAACGTTAGTTTATGAGTGTTGAAATGTAAATTAAGAAAAAGTTCTATGATCCGAGATGAAGTGATGCTTGAATTTGTGGATACTTGGGAATTAGGGTGTTGAAAAATCGAAACCACCAGCTCGTGCTTAGCTAAGAAAAGTGTATTCAACTCCCACAGCGTCTCTCAATTCTTAATAAATTAATTGATTATCCATATAATTCTTATATATTACTGGAATATTTTTTTACGATACCAGAGTTATGGTATTGAAGTTTGCATCATTGGAACGCAATAAAAAATGATTTTTTATTGATTAATATGATATTTTAAAAAACTTCAAATCGTCTCAATTTTTTTCGCATGTTTTCTTTCTAGCTGTATTGTTGTCTAATATTCTATTTTCGGAGTTGATTTTCAGAATGGACTAAATTTGCAACAGTTCAAATTTTCTTCGCGACATTTTGTTCACGTATTTATTGATTTTTTGAAAACGCGTAAATTCTTTTTCGAAAAACATAAAAGAATGATAAACAACTTTATAGAGGTTGTCTCAAAAATATACTTTTTAAAATGCCACGATTTAACTAAATCGTACAAAATTGTGATATCCAATTTTAATTCTTTCTCTAAAATGTTTACGTGTTTTAAAAGAATCCATAAATACGTGAAAATAAAATAATATCAAAAAGAAACTCGAAAGCTTAAATACTTGTTCTGTCCTAAAAATCAACTCTGAAAACGGTTTTCCAAACAACGATACGACTCCGAAATAAAGATTGTCGAATTATCGTAGCCCTGTAAATAAACATTGGATTTTAGAGAAATAAGGAATTTCGTTGAATTTCAACGATGCAAATTTCAACATCATACCAAAGTTTTTGTTGGGAAGCAACTTTTTAAAAAACTTTCCAATCATTTCTTTGATTCATCCAATTTCGTTTTCTCCGCTGACTTAGACTAGTTTGCATAGTCCGCCTCCTCACCAATTTGCATTTACAAAAGCATGCAAGGATTACTTGAGAACCGACTACGAATAGCTCTTAGACTTTGGGTCGTTGATCAGAAACCCGAGAAAAAATGCTGCGATTTGTTGTAGCCCGTTGGCAAAATCTGGGCAAAGTAAGCAAAAAATCATTCGTCGCATTTGCTCCATTTGTTTATAGACTCGATGCATATTTATATTTCCCGATTAAATTTCTTTGCTTTTTATTATTATTAATTACAAGGCTGTTTTCTGACTGTTCATTCCCAAGGGGATAGCCTTGAGCTCCGTTCTCATACACAAAAATTCTCCGCACACGCACATTATACTCAACGAAACAACGTTCAAACACCACCAACTGAAGGTCGTTGGAAAACTGGAATTGTACGACCAACAACAAAACAAATGTATGAGATGAGCGGTGCACGCAAAATCCATGCACTGCTTGGTTCTCTGTACAAGCCACCATAAAGCTAGCGAACCGATTAAAGAATTTATTACAAATATCGCTATAACAAGCCGACCTCCGAAATCCCGTACGTGAATTTCTTTGTACTGAAACGCGTAATCCAGCGATTTTGTGTGGCCAAGCATCGTAGCGACGATCCAAATCCACAGTCCGAGACAAAAATACATGACCGTCTGAACGGCGACTATTTGGGATATAATGAGAAAGGGATCCCACGTTGTTTTACGAAATTGTCCTGATATGTTATTCATCTTTTTATTTTGTTTTTCTATATTTTTGTTTTTTAATCTCAAAATTTAGAGCTTTCAAGTTCCAATCCCGTAAAACGTTTCACGAACCTCGAACGTAATTTCACGTTTCATTGTCTTGATCACTCAGCGCTTCGAACCAAAATCACTCACGGCTTTCCAAAAATTCATTTTTTCGTTTTTCGTTTCGTTTGGAATTCTTTAAATTCGCTAATTCCTCGTCGATTTCATCGCAGTTTCGCTCAATTTCTCGCAAATTTGGTACAGTGGTTTTCGGGCAATATTAATTTCGGTTTTCGTACGATCAGTCAACTGGAACATTAAAATTGTGTCAGTATTCGAACGGCGACGAATCTGTCAATTAAAAGTTTGAATCTTCGTACCAGTTTTGTAATTTGATCCGGAAATTCTCCTCTCCTCGTTCCGTTTATTTCGCCTGCAAATTCTTTTCGTTTATTTGACACTTTAGATCACCAACGCTTATTTAACTGTCACAAAAACCCATCTTTGGAGGTTAAATGTTCTGGGATCTCACGCAACACGATACCATACCAACGAATTCAGACGTATATAGAAGAACAGTCCATGAGGATTTTATGTGCCGACTTTAGTGGGGACATGTCCCCAGTTTTAGTTGTCGGTTAGCGGCGTTGACGGCAGCGTAATTGTGGCGATTCACGAAGTGTGCGACTTCGCCGCTCCGCGGTAGAAACCGTCGAGAGCTTTTAGCATTTATGAGGAAGTATCGGTGCGTGGTGACAGACGATACTTTGCCTCGTGCTAAGATTGTCGTTGTTATAAGTCGTCGAGAGTCTCGTCGTTGCTAAGGTAGGATTGTTGGGTAGTCGGTAAGGAAGATCCCCTACGCTAACGTAGCGTAAAAATAACCACGGGGGATCTTAGCGTTTCGTCTCCGGTACAGTCACAGACTCATCGGTAGGGCTGTAGCGACTACGCTAGCGTTGGCAATTTAGCTCAAGCTGGTCGTAGCTACAATGATTATAGCAATTTCGTCGATCCCTGGACCGGAGGATGTGCGATTGTTGTCCTGGCCACTGTACGAAAACCGTTCGTTGTAATCACCGCGATCTTGACAAACGAGATAGAGAGCATCGCTCAATCTTTTCGAGCAAAGTCTTTATGGTATTTCCAGGTACAAGTAAAATCACGAGGGACAGAGCGAACACGATCAACAAACCGAATTTTAGATTAATTCCATGTCCAAATTTTTTCATTTTTACCCGCTCGTACTCACTGGATAATACCAATTTTTTCGACACTTTAGCCTCGTCGCACTCGTTAGCTGAAACGAAAACGACTGAACTGACGGAGCGGTGCTCCGGCAGCAGCATTAACGAAACTTTTCAAAAATGAAGTGTGGGGGAATTTCAAAAACGGGAGATTGAGGTTAGCAGCTACAGTTGATATGAAAACTACTCCGGAGGACGTGGAAAAGCTGTGTTTTTAAAAGGTGATTTTCACCGACTTTACCGTAGTAATGGAGAAAACGAAATTCGAATTGGGATAACCTCCACAATTTAACGAACTCCAGGTATTTATACCCTTTTTTAGTTGATTAATTCACTTTTTGTTTTTTTTTTAATATACCGGGTGTCTAACGACCTGAAAAGTCATGAAAATTTTTTACGAGGTCTCCGCAGCTTTCATTTTCATCTTATGTTTTCATTTCTTTCCTCTCCGTAAGCGAAATTTTACTCGTTGAACAGATAATTCTAAATTTCTTCGTTCTCGGACTGCGCTATATTTTCTTAAATTTGTATTTATTTACACAAAAGTGAATAGCTCTGCGATAAAAAATAGCAAAAATTTCATAATATTCATATATTTTTCGAATAGAAATATTTAAAATTCTGAAAATTCGCCACAATAATTGAATAATTATCACATATATTTTTATACCGGCAAGTCATCCAATGTCATGAAAAAATTCATATTCATTGCCTTAAAAACCCTTAAAAGTCATGAGATTTCAATGTTTGTGAAAACTAGACACCTTTTAATACCTGGCGTCGACCCGCTACTAAATCTCTTGATATTTCTATTTGTAACTTTTGTACAGAAAATCGAACGTGTTCTCCACTGTGAAGTTTGTAACGCGATGATGAAGGAACCAGTCACAACCGTTTGCTCACACAGTTGTAAGCTCGTATTCTCTGATTAATAAAATTGAAATATCAATTTATCATGTTCGAGATATTAATTTATAGAATTTTTATTTCATCTTTGAAACAAATTGATTTGTCAATGTTTTTTTACATAAACTTTTATTCTGAATTTTAATTCCTTTGTTACCTTGTGATCTTCGCTTCTTGATGTACTTTGGCATTCCAGTCTGTTCACGGTGCACCAGCAAGGCTACACACTGGACACTCAAGTGTCCAGTATGTCCGCAAACCTTTGGGCCTGGAGGTATCTCATCAAACGAGCCACTCGGCACTATCATAAGATATTTCAAAAAAGTTAAAAAAAAATTTCTAACTGCACTGACTGGAGCAAAAGTAGATCCGCCAAAGAATTATACCAAGAAACAAAAACACAAAGATTCACAATCAAGTCCATCACCGGTGGGAGCAAAGAGGATGAAATTAAGGGATCCCCAACAATTAACTGTTGTCCGCGATCGCAAATACTCGGGAACGAGTATTACCAGTGGACCCTCAGCCTCGAAGATGGCTTCCACGCAGCATTTCACGAAGTATGAATAATAATATTTTTCTTTCAATTCAGGTTTTATTCATTTTCTTATGTACATTCTAATTGAGCAAAGAGATGCATGTTTATACCTGTTTTTTTGTCCCCAGAAAGAAGCCTATATGTAAGCCACTGCCAAAGTGTGTACTCCGGTTGATGGGACTCGAAGGATTGCGCAAAAAGTTACTGGAACAGGGTTTGCCAACCGAGGGTGATAGAAACGCGTTGGAACAGCGTTATTATCGTTACTGGCTGATCTACAAACTCGCGTTCGACCAGAAAGACCCATATAGGATCGCAGCATTTGTGCACCACTACAAAAACGTAGTGAACTTGGAGAAGAGAATGTCGAAAGTGTCCCAAAACGTAAATATTCCAAAATCTGTGTAATTGAAAAATATTATTGTTATGAAAAAAATTCTTTTTTCAGAGGTTGAAAAAGACAAGAGATCAAAAATGGTGACAGGATTGAAGAGGCGCGGAAAAAATGTCGTGAGTATTCCAAATTCCCATATCGATTTCAAAATTACACAAGCGACTATCCTGTAAATTTTTACTCGTCTAAAATAACAATTCCAGACTGCAGTCTCAAAAAAAATTTCACTCGGGATCAATCGCCTTCTAAAGTGAAGGAAAATAAATCGGCAGGATATTTCAGCTCGGAAAAAACGGTCGAAGCGACCAAGGGTGCGGATTCCGCTACCACTGGGGCCGTCGAATCGAGTAACTCGGTTTTCATTCCGCCCAGTCCGTACACCACTATCCCTCGCGCCAAAAAAACGTAAAGTTTACAAGTTCAAATTTTCCTGGTTGTTTTTATTATTTTGTGAAATTCGAATGAGTAATACAACTTCATTTTTTTTTTATATACTATTGAATCGAAAATGGATTCTTGCGGCATGTTTCTTGAATCATTGATCGTTTTAACTATATTGAACGATCCAAATGTATCCAAGTTTCAAATTATATCGATAGCGTTGAAGAAACATGGTTTTCATCCACGAAATAGTGGTAAAATGTTTGAAACTTTGTATCAAATCCAAAGTTTTCTGATTTTTTCTAATGATTTTGTTCTAAATATATTGATCGTTTAAATTGTATTGATTTGTTCAAATATATCTGAACATGAAAATTTTCAATTATTTAGCAGAAACAAGAACAAAAATATCGCAGTATTCGGCGACGAAAAACAAGGGCAGAAAAAAGGAAAAATCGGAAACCAACTAGGTGAATAACGGGATATCGATAGTGACCTTTTGCCAAAATGTGGTTGATGGGATTCTTCAAGAACTGTTTTGCTCCGACAAACTTAGAGGAAAACTAAAAATGAGTAAAGTCGGCAAAAAAAAACAAATGAATTGTATGTGGACAGTCCGTTAAAACGAAGGAGGACGTCGAAAGAGACCGAAACGGATAATTTTTCAGGAACTCCGATTTAAAAATATGGGAGGTACGAAAAAAGTTGCTCAATTTTCAATTATGTAGACGACGTGGAAATACTCCATAATACCGTTTCCCAACTTCGAAACGTGTCGGTCAGAATAAATATAAGATGTAAAACGTAAAGTACAGATATAAGATGATGGTTCGATAATTTTCCGATTGGATCTCGACGCTATTCTTTGCAAAAATCGCTGATTTTCAATTTACATTAAATTGAACATCACAAAATTGCTTTATATTATTATTTGAGATCATTGACTGAAATTTGCCAAGCTTCTTCAAAAGCCGAGTTCACGGAGGTTTTTCTCGTTGTCCCTGCACTGTTCTCAGCAAAATAACAAAAATTAGTTGAAAAAAAAACGATATGAGCAAATGAACAATTTCGGTCATTGGCCATCGATCATTCGAGAAATAATTGGACGATTTCTTTCCGAGATTGATGCACGAATGTTTTTCTGCAAAATTGGGTCAGATAATGCTTGTCAATCTGTCGTAAAAACGTTTTCACGAAAAATCGGGATCTTAGTTCATATCAATCTGTAATAAAATAAAAACGATTCGCTCATTCGCAGAATAATTGGTCCATCTCTTTTTGAAATTGATGCACGAACGTTTTCATTCAACATTGGGTCAGTTAGTGCTTGTCAATCTGTCGTAAAAACGTTTTGACGAAAAATCGGGATTTGTTTTAATATTAAATTGAAGATTAATTTAATTTTTCTTTTTTTTTCTCAGGTCCCTCGCGGGTTATTGATTTGTATTAAATCGGTCCCATTCCCGCTCTAAATAACATAAAAAAATACTTACGGCGAATGTTCCTGAAATTTTCACATCTGTGCTCTAACAGAAATTTACTGACCGAATCAACTTCGGCTCTTTTTTTGCCATGGAACCAAAGGGTGGCAACTATGGGCGCGATAGTTCCATATGGCAATACTTTTTGTTGTCAACAGCACTCTCTATATATGCCTAAGCATTTGACAATAATCTGTGCTAAAAGCCGGGTGTACTTCGGGTTAAACCCAGCAAAGTGCAGATAGTGCTTTTGCGTATGACGCACTGATCTCGGTACACTGAAAAAGAAAAACATTTTGTCCATCATCAAGAAAGAGGCCATAATTAGTAAAAAAACTTATATCGAGAGACGTAGCAGAGTCTTGCCACCGAGTGATACAAACGACCTAGAGCGTCGTAGTGTGGATGTATGCGAGTATATGCGAGAGCGAGAGAGATCGAGAGAAGGAACGGTAAAACGTACCCTCCTTCCTCCTGTATTTTGTAACTTCTCAAACCACAACTTTACTAGTTATTTTTCCTTAAATAAAATATATTTGTTCAGCATCAACGTCGTGTCCTGCCGCTTAATGAAACCTTAGTCCCCGTTTCCGCGCTAAAAAAATTTCGAATACGGACTCAGAGTCCGAAATAGGGACTTTTATTTTTTTGTTTTCACCCTTAAAAAAAGTCACTATTTCGGACTCCGAGTCCCAATTTGGGACTC
>JABSMR010068113.1:0-13659 GCA_018902295.1 Dusona sp. PSUC_FEM 10030013 | reverse complement strand
AAAAAAGAAAAAAAAAAAATGAAAAAAAAAAAAAAAAAAAAACGTCGCGACTCGTACTTAAGTATTACGTATCGAAAAAAAACAATAATTACCAAGATAATCGATCGAAAATACCACATCGAGAGAATGCAAGCGAGACGAGGATACGTCTCTCGTGGTTTATTATAACATAAATATGCTTCGTAAGTAATTTTTCCTATTGATTCGCGCCAATCTTTTTTTCTTCCCTTCATACAATTTTTTTACGATCAATCGCGAGGATTGCATATTTAGTTAACACGGTAAAAAGATAATACGGAAAGGATTTTCGGTAAAAATCAGGTTTAAGAATTGAATGTACATTCAATTCAATTCGAATTGTGTCATTCGTACAATTCAATCGAGATAATAATATTGCCCGCAAATAATAAGCCCATTCCATTCCAATTGGAGCTGAAAAACGAAGAGCGAATAATGTCTTCTTTCTTTCTTTTTTTTTTTGTTTTTTTGTCCACGATTTTATATGTATATTATATATTTAAACACGCGACTCTATTGTGTACTTTTATACCGAAACGTTTGTATACGTATGCGCAATACAATGATAATTAAAAACATATTTATGACGAATGATGTGTGCGGGAATGGTTGGGAAAATCTTCGAAATTCGTTCTTTTTTCTTCTTTTTTGTTTCTCCATACGGGCAAATTGATAATTCCTTTTTTTTGTTTAAGAAATTATTTTGTGCAAACTTTTTGTACGTGCTTTTTCTTTTTAACACCGATGAAAAAATTTTTGGAAAAACTTTTTCAAATTGTGCTTCAATGATACTTGAGAAAATGAAAATAAGTGATAAACGCAGACGAGAGTAACTATTGAAAAAAAAAACACTGCTTCAGATAGATTTTTTCTTTGTGTAAATAATACAAAACTATATTATACTTGGTACTCAATGCCTATTACTTTATTTTACGAATACGATATTTTAATTATCAAAAAACTTTGTCAGTACCGTGCAATCGTAAAGAAAAAAAGAAAGAAACAAATTTAATGGCCCGCGAATTGATGATTTTCTCGATATTAACCATTGATATTCAGCCAAGTATATTGAAATTATTATTGTTATATTATTTAAGCGCAGAGTGGTGGAAACATGAAACTTTTCTTTTTAACTAGGTGTAAAAATGTTCATTTTATTACGCTCACATATCCTTTTTTTCTTTAACTTTTTATTTCAACATTTTTTTTTTCGTCAGTCTGTGACGAAAGATATTTCCTTTTATTCCCAGTCCCGCTGCAGTAATAACAGCGTACGATCCCAAACTAACATTTGTTTTTTTTACTCGCAGAATACTGCTCGATCAGAACAACAGTTTTTCCTCGATAATTTAGTTTATAGTTTGTCTTTATTTACACGGTAAACTAAAAATGCGACAGATTGTCGACGAAAAACAAAAAAAGATATAAACAAACTGGGTGGAACAGGAAACTGGAGTAAATTTTCTTCTCGTCGCTTGTAACGTTTTCTTCGGTTTTTTTTCCAATTTAGTCAGTGCATACTCGACAGCAGCATGAGTTTTTGTTCAATGAATTTCTCCGCTTCGTGCGAGCGCTTTGCTGATCAATTCTTGATCGTTGAGCTTTTCTTTATTTTGTTTTTCTTTCTCAGAACGTATTTGCCTTTTGCGAGATTTATTTTCGAGCAAAGTGCAAAATTCATTAAACATAAGTTTCAACGCGGGATAAAATAGAGGCAGCAAGTTTAATTGGGAAATGCTAACTTGCATGTTGTCGTAGGCTATACCGACTTTGCTCAAATTCGGCGAGTCGTCGCCGTTGTCTGGCAAATAAGGAATTTTCGAATAACGCTGACTAAAGTGTGTCAATAGGACGAATTTCGCTCCCATACGCTCGCCAGCATGTATCGCTTGTGATATTGTCGAATGACACTTAATTTTTGCCTCCTCCTCCAAATCGTCCTCCATCGTTGCTTCGTGAATCAGCAGATCGCAATCGGCACCCAGCTCAACGAGATTGTCACAGGGCATCGTATCGCCACTGAAACAAATACAAATTGTAAAATCAATCGAACGTTCGATATGATCGATTATTTGATTGAAAGGTCAATGTTTCCGTCGAAATCTAATAACAATCGATAAGACTGAGCAATCCTCTGGTCCATAAGTCAACGATACATACCTGTAAACAATTTTACAGCCATTTTCCGTAGTAACAGAGATTCCAAAAGCAAATGGACAATGCCTAACGAAGATTGTGTTGATTTTAACACCTCCGAGAGCTTGCTGCAGATGCATTTGGGCGGATACCGGAATTTGTCCGTTTTTAAGGATGAAATCTCTGTTTGAAATGAGATTATATTTATCGGCAATCGGCTGGAAGCGTTTGTTATAAATGCGAAGCCACGTGGAGATCTGTTCAGGTGCCAAAACAATTACCGGCGCTTTCGTAGCGCGCTCGCGCTCTTGCAACAAGCCTATAAGACCGATGTGATGGTCGGCGTGGAGATGCGACACGTAAATGATCTGGAAACAATAAAAATAAACAGTTAATCATCCCGTAGGTTTATTTGGCCAACTTGACATTTTATTTTCCTAAATATTTCGGATCCCCATTTAATGTGGCAAAATACCTTGATAGTTGATAGAATTTTGTCCACTTGCTTTTTACCGTAAAGTCTAATAAGTTGGCCGGCTGTACCTTCTCCACAGTCGAAAATAATGCTTTTTTCTTCGTCTAGCCTGAGCAATATAGCGCTAGTGTTTCTCGTCTTGTTCGGTATACTCGAGCCCGTTCCCAACATTATTATTTTCGGATATTCCGCCGCGTTGGCAAGGGTCTTCGTACGAGCATTTATTTCCGTTTGTAGTTCTGCCAGAGCATCGAGAAATCCATCGACTGCAAAAGTTTCGTCAATGTATGCTCGCGGTGTTAGAACGAGATCGTTACTTGTCCCGAAATCGATTCGTGGTCGAAGATACACCGTGTCTAATGTCCTCCCTCGATTTATACGCGGAAATTTATCTTCGTCAGTAGAAATCTAGAAATAATGTCAAATTGTGGAATTACCGTTTTAGTACAGTTTTCTTTTTAATGTGACGTTATGAAATCTTTACACTCAATTACCGTAATTTGCTCCTGTTTCAAACTCTCCTCTTTATTATTTTGTTCTCCCTCCTCATAAAAAATCGCTGGTCTAATGGTAGCCGGGCTTTTGTCAACGACGACACCTTCCTCGTCCAACAACGGAAAAATGCTTTGATCTAAGAGATGAAGTTTGTGCTGTATGCGGTGAACGGCCTCGCTGCCCATGCACACATTCTCCTCGTTTATAATAATGTGTTTCGTGATGGGTGGAAATTTATCCATCCACTGTTGATAACGAGGATCACTGAGCACATTTTCTGGTGTAAAGTGCACAATGCAATTAACTGTTTCTTCCGGTTCTGACTGCGGGCCGTGATACTTTATAAACATTTCGCAGTTTGTCAACGAATCGAGGTAATCTTCGTTTGGACACTCGAGTACTGAAATAAGGACATCATTTCATTTATCAAAATATTTACTTTCTCATTGTTGGAATTTGATACTAGAATATTCGTAATAACAAAATCATGAAAATCGTCGAAGAAAACGAATAAAGTTATTGAAAATACCTATAAAAGTGGGTCCAGGATCCGCAGGAGAGGTGACATCCGAACTAAGAATGAGAGTGCCATCGGGTAGAGTAATATCTTTGCCTGCTTTTAAGTCACCCAGCAGAGGGCCTGGTGGAACTCCCCTATCAACGCATTTATCAAGTAACAGAGTTCCGGGCTTAGCATGGAGTTTACAAATGTAAGCCATCGTGCCTTTGATTCTTTCTCCTTTGACAAGAGATTCTACTTTTGCAATTTTACGACCGTTTCTTTCCTGAGACGAGTTCCTCTTGCCATTGCTATTTACCGCATACTCGTAATAATCCGTAGCATCTAGCGTCATGGGTTCGCTTTCGCTCTCGGACGAACTTTCACTCTCGCTACTGGTCAAATAAACGTATTCGATGCTCATGGACGTGTCGCTGAAAGATTCGTCCGTCAAACAGGGTGCTTCATCCACCTCAAGATCTTTCAATATTACAAAACGTTCGACGGCCTTAAACAGATCGGAACAGCCTTTAGGTCCATGAATTTTTATGTCCGGCACTCCGTTCTCCTGTATCGTAAGCGCCATACCCGGCAAACCGCCCATATTCTTCCACGTCGGAGTCGTCACAAATATGTGTTCTAACCTACTTAATTTCAGCCGATGCTCGTGCGCTATCCTCTGAGTCCCCTCTCCACAGTTGAACAGATACTTCGTATGGTCAGTCGAGACATAAAGCGAAGTCGGAGCACCTCTGGAACCACTACCAAGGACCTTAGAGGGAGAAACAAAAAATAAACGTTTATCCAGCTTAATCCCTCCCTGCAAACATTTGTCCTGTTGTCAGTTTGGATCTAGTGCAGAAACGATTGTATCTTTTTTCGTTTCAAGGAAAACAACAAGATCGAAAATTTCGATAAATTTCTGTAAAATACTTTGGAGTGTAATGAGTTTGGTCACTAATTGCCATTTTAATTTTTCTAATAGATTGGTGAAAAATCCATTTTGTAGTGAAAAAGTACGAATTTTAAGTATTTCTTTTTTTTTTTTTTTGGAAATTGCAAACATTGTAGGGACCATTTAAAAACAGAGAATTTGGTGGGCAAAGGGTTAACAATAGAAGTTTTATAGTTTTTGTTCGAGCTCAAAATTTTTGGTCAGTTTATAGAATAAACTGTTGAAAGTCATCAATATGGAAGTGGACATTATAATATTGTGTTATGCGGCAATGATGTTATAAATAATCTTATTGTCGCAATTGGGAAATACGCATAAAATTTCTTCTCGAAAATAATCCATTGCTCACGATATATATGTTTTTACAATGTAAACCAAGGAACTTGTGTAAAATTTATATGAATACGAAATAATAACAATGTGTGACGTCAGATTAAGAAATGAAAATCCATTGTTTACCTGTAACGTAACCGTCGATGGTAGAAACTTCTTGCCCTTAGTTTTGATTTTTTCTCGTTGTCGTTGCATCGCTAGCAGCATGTTCTTGTCTTTAGGCATGATATCTTCTAAGCTTTTATTGGCGAATCTTTTTGGTGGATATTCACTGTAAAACCGATGTTTTACAATATCTCCGTGACGGAGATAAAATTTGCAAAAGTTACGACTCACTACGTTATTCATTCGTAATTTTATTCACGTGTATATATTCGATATTATAAATAAAATATTGTGATTGTCCACATTTCTTGTCGAATAGAGCGATAAAAAACGATCGCGAATTCGCTTAACCTTAAATTTAACAGCACGTTAGTACTCGAGGTTCTCTCACGTGTGACTCGCTTCTCCGGCTTGTCCGTGTTCTCCGCAACCTCGTGTAGTTGCACGCTGTTTTTTTTTTGCTATCAATTAACGACGGTCGGTAAGGAAAGTGATTTACGAAAAATAAATTTTGCAACAAAAATATAAAAAGTAAACCGGATAGACAATTTTTTATCAAATTCTTGCAACAAGTTAATCTGCTTCGACTTCCAGGTCTATATTGGATCATTAAATTACTCTTGACGTCAAATCGTGGGTTCGCCATAATTCATAGATTCTATTATTCCACAATCTCTTGTACTGTAGTTATGGATTCAACAAAAGCATGATACAAAAATGACGTCTACACGACGATAGAATGAGAGAAAATGATGTATTGTTTAACAATTGTAGATTATAAAGAGAGGCGAACCGTTAAGTCCTGATAATAATTACTCGAGGTTCTGAAAATCTGTCAGGTATTACCGATTGGGGGCAAGGATAGCGTCATCTTGACGCAATTTATTTAGAGCGACTCTGTAACTTTACATCGCCAGAGTTTGTTTTTCCCAGAGTATGTTTTCAAGATGGTTCTATAATATATTTAGCGTCTTTACACATAATAACAGCTACCGGTACAGCAGCAGCGGCGGCACAAAGTCGGGCGTGGGATTTCGGTATCGTAGACAATTCTTTTTTTTGCTAATTCCCTACTCGCTGGATATCGATTCAACGATATTCACAAATTAAAATAATATAATGATTTATCGAACTAAAGTACAGAAAAATTGAGATTAATTGTTGTACAGGATTGCACGCATGTTTCGCACAACCGTGATTGAGGAAGTACGTAAAAGAGAAAGAAAAAAAAGGAGGAAAAGAAAAAAAAAACACATTTTAATATACATCTCGTTAATCGCAAGACTACATTATGGGTAAATATCACTAAAGACGTTCGAAGATCGGAGCTTTCGTGGTCTGCTTCCGCGTTTTCGCAGTGTCGTGAGCTTAACGGTAGCCTGTCGCGTGTGGTGTAATTTTTTTTGCAATGTTTTAACCCTACTGTGCATTCTCATGTGGCGAATGTACAGCAGCTTCGATTTCAAGATTTTTTTGCACGTTTGACATCGGCGTATCTGTTTTTCTGTAAATCATAAGAAATTCAAGTCAATTCAAGTTTTCATGTGTAAGCTTTACTTTTATTATACTATATATTTAATAGCATTCAAACGAGGTAACTTTGATACAATAATATTACATGTCACATTTGAAATAAATACGCCATGTTAAATCATTTGTCGACAGTAGAAAAAGGAGTTTTTTTTCGTTTTTAATTAGTTTTTTCGCGACTCACCCGATTTTTTAGTGGCGTGTTGAAGCGAGTGAGAAGCTAGCAACGCGGCGCTAGAAAACCATTTTGCACAATCGGAACAATGTAATTTTTGGCCTTTCCAGCCAGGATTATTGTTTTTCATTCTCTTTCTTCTTCTCCTTCGTCTTCTTGGGCCCTTTCTTACAGCGGTGGGGGCGGCGGCGGCTGCTGTCGTCGCGGGCGACGTACACGTTTCGGGATCATCCTGTGCTATTTGTTCTTCGCTGCTTTTGCTGCTGCGTTCTTTTCGCGTCTTGCTCAAAGTGGTCGCCGCCGTTGCGGTCGTCGTCGTCGAGGCCGTTGCATTGCTCGTGTCTTGCGATAAATTCGGTTTTTTTCGCATCGAATGCATCGATTTGACGTGCCTCGCGAGTACAACGACGACGTCAAATTTTTCTTGACAAATTTTGCAAGTAAATTCCTTCTTCGGTACGGAAGAATCGTTTGATCTTAAGGTTCTTTCCTCGAGACGCTTAATGTTTTTGGGCGACTTTGGACATAGGCGCGAATGTGTTTTAACTGCCCTTTTTTGTCGAAAAGTTCGAGAACAATATTCGCACTTGAGTAAAGCAACGACCGACGAGCCGCTCTTGGAAGAATCCGCTTTGGCTATTTCCTCGTCCTCATCGTCTTCGTCTTCTTCCTCATCGTCCGAATCCCCCACCATTATAACTTGGTTCTCTTTGTCGCTCGAGCCTTTTTCTCTGCTCTCGTCAAGCGTTATCTCGACGATGTTTTTATTTTTCGTCCCACCGCCGCCACTCAAACGATCCTCTTCGTCAACGTCGATTTCGATGATCTCGTATTGTTTTTTTGGTTGTGCCCTGTCTCCTCCATGCCGGTTGTCACCGCGTCTCTTTCCGAGTCTCTTCGCGACGGAAGCTTTCATCTTGTATCGTACAGAGGTACGTACCTGTTTGCGCTTTCGTCGATAAACCCTTTTTCTCCTGAACCCTCCGTCATCCTCGGCCTCCTCATCATCCTGGTTTGGAAAGGTAGCCGGTTGTATTATAATCTCGGAATCACCACGATTTACCGAGGTCAACTGTTGCTTTCGCGGCCTCTTTGCCTTTGGACTTCCCGATAACGTTGCTTCTGGCCCACGATCTGGATCGATCAGGGTAGACTTGCTTCGCTCGTTATTGCCAATGAGCAACGATGCTCCACCGCTCACTTCTCGTTGTTCTTGTTTAACCACACCGTCGTTCCGTCTAGAAGCTAATAAAGTACTCGACGATGCGGATTGGCTGTTGCGCACCAAATTCGATCTTTTCCATGTTTTCATTGACGAATTTATCGTTATTACGGTCAGCTGTGCCGACTCTTCTTCCTCCTTCGCATCTTTTTTGATTACTGAAAATGACTCTTTACAAGCATTATTCGCTCTTGGCGAATCCTTCTCGTGAGGCGCGAGCTCGAGCTCGCTTTCGATCGACGTGTCCTGCCAACTGGACCTTGAACTTTGATACAACATTGGCGATTGTTTTCCACTCGGTGAAAAATTTTCAAAGGTCTCTTCAATGTCGGCGAATGTTAATTCATCCTCCGATTTTTCATCATCCATAAGCAAATGGTCGACCGTTGATCGTACGACCAATTTTTCTTCCTCCATTGGAAATTCATCCTCGAAAGTCTCGAAACGATCTGTTGCTGTAACCGATAAAGACACGAACATCATTTTTTTTCAAAAATTCACAAGTTTCGCCAGAATCAAAATTATTACACGTACCGAGATCATTGACCGGAGAATACGATGAAATTGTGCGTAATTTTTCGTCCGTACTATCAACTGTACTTTTGTAAGATTCCAAAAGATGTGCGTTTTCATTAATCATCGAATCTGCAATTGATAACTCTTTCGAGTGGTTCTCATCGTACTCGAGCGGATCAGTTTCGAGTCGAACATCGTCAAAAGTTTGTTCCGTGTAATGGAGCGGCGGTGGAGGCTGTAGAGGCGGCTCGTTTGTCAAAACTTGCTTCCTCATTTGCGTCGGTTTTTTCACGGTTCTCACAGCTCCTTCCCCGATCAATCTCTCGACGTCGGATCTAGCGGGAATATGCCGTTAAACAAAGTCAAAGAATATCTCAAACTACATATTACCATTTGTCCGATAACCGCTGAATATTTTCTTCAAATCAAAAATATTGGAATAAGAAAAGGATCTCCATACTTTATGAGAAACTGGAAATTCGTCGGAGGTTCTCCGGATTCGTCGTAAACAGCCACTGCGAAAACTTGGTCAGAATCTTCAACGGCGTACAGGGCTAATCTTTGGCCAGCCGCCGTGAGAAACGTGGCGATAGTTTCCTCATCCGAATCATCAACGTTTTCGGTATTGTCGTCGTCGTTGGCATTGGCACTGGCAGTAGTTACGACGTTGTTGTCGTCGTAGTAAGATTCGACGAATTGACTTTCCTCGAAACTATTGTCTTCCTGTTGAACGAATAAATACTTTATTGCAAATGATGCAAAGGCAGTGAGAGTTGTTAAAGATTTGGATATTCACCATGGCCGAGCTGTCGTACGAATTATGTTCTTCCCATTGATCTTCCATTTTGAGATCGGAAGGATCCAAAGGTGTGAAGGAATTGTGACGGACTTTGTCCCCTCGTAGATCGTCGATTCGATCGGCATGGTAGACCAGGGATTGCTGTACTCTGTGATAATCAGATACATCCTCCGGTGTCGCGCCGCTCTTATCCAGGCTCGCTGGTTCATTGATGTTTGACTGGTTTTGACAACTCGATAAATTTTAATACAAGATTCGGCCGCTGTACCAACGAGAATAAAATATTGATGTTACCTCTGTTTCCATGCTGTCATCATCCATCTTTGGCATATAAATGAATTGTCCAGAGTTCTCATAGACGCGGAAACACAATTTGTCACTCGATCCGCGTTCCTCGCCCGGACATTCGTAAACATTGTTCTCGGTCATAATGGACATTTTTCCAGCATGATGTTTCCTCGGCATTCAACCGATGTTTTTACCTCTTCCGATTGATTCAGTTTGCCGAAAATTCGTGCCGAACGCGTATCATCGGTCGTTCGATAGCAGTGGACGAGATTCTTTAAGGTTCTAATAATACGAATAATTACGAGGAGAGGTTATGTCGATCGCGAACAATTCGTAAACTCAGTCGGCTCGGATGAAACTCATAACGCGCTACTCACTCAAGCCGAGTATCGGTTTGGAGCTGTTTATTTCGTTCATTCGATGCTCTCAATTATCAACTCGAGATGAGGCGATTTTTTTTTTTTCACGCTTCTACGTGCTTTAAATGGTTCGCAATGACCACGGTATGTTTTCGGTAACGAGTTCTATCCTTTTCTCCTGTACGATTTAAACGATTCCAACATATAAATATCACGTTTACGGATGTGTATGAAGAATAATATGGATTCCCGCAAAGGCGGCAAAGGCCGCAATGATCGTAACGTTTTTACTAGTTTCTACACAAATTCCATAGCATAACAAGGGATTCGCGACTTTCTGTATTGGTTTTGTTCGGTTTCGTCGCGTATTCGCGGCGCGGGCGTATGTGCAACGATGATCCATGCATGTGCAACAAATATACGAAAGTGTACAAGTGTTGTTTTCAATGATGTCAATTTTAGCACGTCAAGTTGTCGCTGCGCGCCGGTAAGTTATTCCTCGTCATTGCCATCACGGGATATGTCCGGGGAGGCCCTCTCTCGCACACAACTGCGTAACTGCGATCATCGGGTGCAATAGTTTGAACCCCCCCCTTGCGCCGGTGCTCGTCGAATCGAACAATCTTTCGTCGACGATATGGTTTTCCGAAGCTCTTTTGTGTATGTATATATATCTTTCGCTTCGAGCTTTCAACCTCCGAGTTTATCAAATGATTAACTTTAACGGAACTAACATGTGCTCTACAAAAGAAGATTAGAGCGGGCGCGAGCGCGCGTTACTGATTTACACTCGTAATTCTCCCTCGCGCGAAACTTGAGCAAAGTAAAAAAAAAAATAATAAAAAAACAAACTTAAACCCGAGTGATTACCGGGTTATGGTGGCTATGGATAACTTTTTCAAAATCGAAAAGATCGGCGAGGGGACGTATGGCGTTGTTTACAAAGCACGGGACAAGGTTACCGGTAAAATGGTAGCTTTGAAGAAAATTCGTCTTGAAACGTAAGTTAATTTGAGTTGCAACGTCGTTCGTTGTAGAAACAACAATAACTTGTGTGCTCGTATTCTGTCCCTTTAAATTTTACGTTACGCTTGACTCGAGGGCGATCTTTTTTTTTCTATAAATGCTGCAATTACAAATTTGTAATTATCCCAACCAATTCATCTCGATCAAATTCACACTGAAAACGAATACATGTGCTCTTGATAATTTTTATTTGAACCAGGGAGAGTGAGGGTGTACCTTCCACGGCGCTCCGTGAGATTTCTTTGTTAAAGGAACTGGCACATCCCAACGTTATACACCTCTTTGACATAGTACACAGCAAAAAACATCTTTATCTTGTGTTCGAATACTTGGATCAGGATTTAAAGAAGTTGCTGGATGCGGCAAAAACTACTGTCGTAGACGAAGACGTTTGGAGCGAATTGGTGAAGGTATGAATCGTTCTTGACTTTTTTCATGAAAAAAAACTGAAAAAAAGAAGTTTTCTCGAGTTAAGAGAGAGAGAGTTGGTCGGTCGTGTGGTTTCAGAGCTATCTCTACCAGCTGCTGAAGGCCATAGCCTTCTGTCACGTACACCTCATACTGCACAGAGACTTGAAGCCGCAAAATCTCTTGATAGACCGGAGCGGTCACATAAAACTCGCTGATTTTGGTTTGGCAAGAACGTTCGGAGTTCCCGTGCGAACCTACACCCACGAAGTGGTAACGCTCTGGTACAGAGCCCCTGAAATTTTGTTAGGAACCAAGTTGTACTCGGCAGCCGTCGACGTCTGGAGTCTGGGATGCATATTTGCCGAAATGGTACGAACGCATTGTTGGTTCGTCGGTGTACTTTTTCCCTGCACTCCTTTTCTCCACTTACAATGAATTTGTTTTTAGGCAACGAGGAGAGCCTTGTTTCCAGGCGACTCGGAAATTGATCAGCTCTTTAGGATATTTCGAACGCTTGGAACACCCGACGAAACCATTTGGCCGGGCGTCTCCCAACTCCCCGATTACAAATCGATATTCCCACGCTGGGAGCCTCGAGATTTGGATCAAGTCGTGCCGAGCTTTGGCCAGGATGCTAGAAATCTGTTTTTGGTACGCATCCGCACTGATTTTTTTTTCTCAATGCATATAAAAAGTTCTTTTCCCTTGTTCTATAATACGTTCGTTATTTTCATCCAAAGAAACTCTTGACGTACGATCCCAACGACAGAATCACGGCGAGAAAAGCGTTGGGTCACCTCTATTTCAACGACGTCAAAGTCGTCCCACCGCCACTACCACCGCCCAACAAGGACTGAACTCCCTTGTAAATATATCAATTGCAAACAACGCTATGTTGCTATTTTTCCTAAACACTATCATTACTTTTTATACGCATATTTTTTTCATCGTTTGTAGTATTACGTTAAGAAGAAATAAAGAAAGAAAGATAAGAAAATGCACTTTTGATACGAAGACGTATTGCGAAAATTCCAATGAGTCTAGCTCATACGGAATTTCATGAAATTACTGACAACAACAGTTTCTTTAAAGTGTTATTTTTCATCGTTTCTTCCCGTTTAATCTTGGTACAATATAACGACGCAAGCGGGTAAATCCAGCCTATCTAATGAAAACTTATGAACCAAACTTTCGTGCAATTTTGTTGTTGTGTTGTTATGAATTAATCAACAAGATCCTTAGATCTACGGACTTGATCTTCACTCGACGGTATCCAAGACGGTCCTACAGTTAAACATTGCTTCTTCGAGACCTACCGAGTTTCGCATCCAATTGAAATCTACGATTGTGCGGGGCATATTTGTGCATGCGTGTTTTGGGCTCTGAGAACCGGACAATCACGCTCGCGCGCTGATTGAATTTCTTTTCTTCTTGTTTAATGGTAAAAAAATTATTTTCATAAATAATTATTGGACGAGAGCGTGAAAGTCTGGATTTGAGGAAATGTATCGGAGAAGCGGATCGTTTAAACAACGAGGAATATGCTCTGGTGAAATTTCGCAAGTGTAAGTAATATTTTTATGAGTTTTACTGCATCTGGCGAACTCGGCTTGAGAGGCTCGACGTCTCAACCAGTTTCGGCAATTTCATGCTCGATTCTCGTTTGTCGGTTGCAGCGATCTCGGCGGGTGGCGATCGAGTCAATTTTGGCAGCGAAACACCCTTCGGAGAGGAGGAAGAGGAAGTGGAGGAGCCGGCTGACGACTTTCTTGGGCTTTTTCCCTCCTCGTCGTTGGCATCATTTCGAGACTCTTCGAAGATGGTGACTCTCTTGACGCTCGGAGATTCCGGGGATTTGGATTGCAGGCTTTTCCTTAAAGCTCGCGGTGTCAGCGGGGAAACCGGCGCCGGGGATCTTCGTTTGCGAGTGGGTGTCGAGGGAGGAGGATTAGGTTCCGTCCTGGGACTTGGTTCGATCTCGATGAAATTTGGACGCTCCGCTGGTGTCTTCGGAAGTTCCTTTATCTGCTGGGAAGATGATCGACAAATTTGGGAAAAAAAACGTCAAATTTTCTAGAGGCTGGGAAAACAAACGAAAAACGTATAAAAAAAGGTCCGTGAACGAGCTGAATCCGTGGAAGCGCGAGGGCGTCGAGAAGCCGACGGTGGCGAGAGTGGCTGCCAAAGATACGTGTCTCACTTTATCATAATTTACCTTGCGTGAGAGTTATTCTCGTTAACACGAAATGTGTCGGTGATGGTGGTGCGCGCGGTAAAATTCTATTCGACGAGGTTTTTTGGGCATGGGGGCTGTGGG
>JABSMR010068002.1:0-13661 GCA_018902295.1 Dusona sp. PSUC_FEM 10030013 | reverse complement strand
ATTTTTTTAAAAATAATTCGATATAAAAGTACTACACGCCATTTAAAAGTGTATTCACACTTGAATACTTTAAAAAGCGTAAATCTCTAATTATTGATACTATAAATACACATGCTTTAATGAACCAATTACTAAACACACGATAAATCCGGGAGCAATCTTCGAATAAATACACATGCGCGTACTGCAAAATGCTCAGGTTAGAGACGCTCGTTTCGATATTGTAGCAATGATACGGTAGTAAAAAGGCAAGCCGTAGTAGAGCCTTAAAGGTAAACTCTCAGTAGGGCGTTATCCTAGTAAAGCCTCCTAAGTTCCAATTAGGTCGAATAGAAGTAGGATCTTAGTAACGTGTCTTATCGCGGGACGATTTCAGGCGAACCTTATTAGTCAGTTATTGTAAAAGGCCTGATTACGACCAAAGTAGGGATTCCATAATAGAGTTGGCGGTTATGCAACCTAATCAGGGTCTAATACCGAACAGGCAAACTCTAACGAATTTGTAGGCGGGTAAAAATTATAATGAAAAAATTCGTCAACCGACTGTGATTTTTTTTTGCATTCATTGACTTTGCTTGAAAGTGTGAAAAATAAGGCGCCTAATGAAGTTTTCTTCGTCAAGAATAAACAGCCAAAACAGGTAATTGAGTGATTCGCAATTTAGTAAAGAAGACCTCCGCCGGGCAAGATTCCATGCTAAATGGAAGACCGAATAATGACTCGGTCCAAATACACGCTGAGGATCCGGAACGAAGTAGAGTCCTAAAACATTCCTTGTAAAAGGTCTTTGTCCTTAAGACAATCTTTAGACCGGATATTGTGCCGCGAAACACGGGGCTCCTGAGCGCGTGTTATTAGGATAATCCCAGGTTACGAGAGACCGTCGGAGTGAGAGTTCTGTGGGCAGCATCACTGCCTTGGCATCATGATCTATGTATATATATGACTTTCTGCCTTGCTCTTTATTTAGCTTATCGTTACGACAGGAAATCAGAAAAAAACGTAATTAATGAAAATAATGGAGGAGACGAGGGATCCAGGTATGGAGGAAGGGAATACGGAAAGATCTATTGTTGAAAAACGATAAAGTATTTTTTCATTGCTTTTGATGAAAATGATTTCTTTGTTGCTATACGAACAAATATTTTAAATACTTTTTCTTTGATTTTTCGACATTAGAAAAATATTATCCGAATAAATTTACCCGCTTAAAGATAATGAAAACGAAAATTTCGAGTATGTAAAGACCGATAGACACGGTGAAGCAAACAAGATGTTTAGTCATATATCGCACTCAAGCGCGAAAGAGCCACATGATGAGTTAACGGTAGAAGTATTCGGTTAAAATCCCATTTACCAAGAGACTTAACTGTAACTTGCCGTTTGATATAGCCGATCGTTCGCAAGGCGCATGGTTTTTTAAACTATATCCTGAAGTTGATGGCTTTTCAAGTTGAACCAAAGATTGCCGGAATTCCACCGAATCTATTATGAAAAATTTAAATTTCAAAAAAATGTCTACACTCAAAATATCAATAATTTTTGCATTTAGAAAAAAAAACCTGATATTGATTTTAGTAATCCAGACACATAATTCATTTTTATTTTTTTAAGTCGAAAAACGATCGATGTTTTCGAAGTAAAAAAATGTTGGTTAATCAGGAATCCGATGCAATCGAGCGACCCGTCTGAACCGGTCTCATTTTTGGGAGAAGTTGTATACATAATGAGAGTAGTTCGACCGTTTCGAATAACATATCGGATAAGGGTCGTCGACACTAAACTTCGAGAATTGCCTAGCAGGTATAAAACAGCGTGAGATCACGTCCGTCCCGATCGGTTTATCGCCCTCCTCACTGGGTCAGTAGACTTTAGCCTGACACGTGAAAAGCGATTGGTGACTTACAACTTCAGGCTATAACGTTTACATTCAACGACACATGCCGAAAAAATTAATGAACCATCGACCTTTTCGAATTAGCAAATTTTTCTCTTGCTATCCATCAGAATACTTACGAGTTGCACGAACGAATATTATTCTTGATTGGTAAATATGAATTCACATTTTTAGGACATATGAATTTTCTTTTCACATTTCCAGATCAAGCAATGACAAAAAATTCATATTGAAAATGCATGGCTGAAAACTATTCAGTAATTAGTAATTTAGACGCAAGTTTTTTTTTTTCAAATCGACCTGAATATACGGTCGTTAAGAGAGTCCAGACTAACGTTGAAAAATTTGGAGCAGACCGTCGTAATGTCTTTAGAATGAGACGAACGACTCGAAATGTATTCGAAACGTGTCAGTTACGTGAATGGAATACCAAATTCATTTCGAGAGAGCGGCAGAGAGACTCATTGATGAAAGTTCGGCATTCATTACTGTTTCAAAATCACGCGTGCACGTGTACCGTATAGCGTAGGATGAGTATGAGTATGAGGAAGATACATTTTGATGGAACCCTATGGTGTAAAAAAAGTAATTCAAACAATGTGGTTAATTTGAAAATCACCTTTTACGGGACTGATGGCTTCTCCAGCCGTATTTTACACTATTTGTAATAAATATAATTTGCACAGAACCAGGAGATTAATTTATTAAGCCTTCTTATTTGTTTTCAGGTAAATTAAAATCGTCGAAAATGCGGAGACAACGTTGGTGGTTGCCACTGGTTGCACTCGTATTCGTGGCCAATTGGAATTCAGTCTTTACACTTCCGGTGCCGGATGAAGAACTCGACACGTCCACGCAGCTCCTCGGTTCCAGGTCAGTGTCAACCATTAATTTCACATTTGATCTCACCAGTTACGGCGATAGACTGCTACTCTGGACATTCAGAGCAGAAACGAAAAAAAAATTGCATCGATTCGTGTAGGATTGATTTATATTACTGAGCACTCTCAACAATTTATAGGCTCTCGATTTCACGAACGAATTGTGTGGGAGGGCGGCAAGGGAAAGGGTGGGGCGGTGTATGAATTTCCAATTAGCGTTCGAGGGGCTGCGTTGCATCGCGTGCACTCCGTAGTAAGAGGAAGTCTTCAATTACTATAGGTGGTCTTCGAGCGATACACCAATGCTTGATAACCTTCGCGAGAGCCCCCTCATGTAGGTGAGAAAAAAAAGAAAAAACAACACACCGTGCGAAAAAATAAGTAACGAAACCTCCGTCTTGTTGGAGCCGGAATGGAAGGGGGTGGCCATAAGTTTAAAAATAACGAGAATAAAAATTAAAAAAAAATAACGCGAGGACCGAGGAAGAGAGATCCGCACTGTTACCTAATTAAAGCTACAAGATTCTCGCGTTTCTGCATAATGAAATGATTGTAGCCTTAATTAGAAGGCTAATTAGGAAACTGTTACGTGTATGCTCCACGCAAGCTTCTTTTTTTTATTAGCGTCACTTGTTGCAGTTTTATTTACACTCTTCATGTCTACCATTAGCACCGTCACTCTGCTTATTGTCAGAATCGCATACAACCCAAAAGCCATTTAACATAATTTACTAATTAAATACTTAAACTCAAAGACTCTCGAAAAATAGCATTATTCATAATAAAATAAAGACCCATGACCAACCGATGTAATTAGAGATTAATGGCGAAAATTTTCAAAAGTTGTTCTAGTTTTTATTTCATTGAATTTAGTTATATTTCATTAGTTTTTGAAAACATGTTACCTGACTTTTTCAAATTGATTTTGTAACTATTATTCCTATTACGTCAGGATTTTTCAAGCGCCAGTATTTTATTTTCAGTGTGGTAACATCGGTTTCGATTGTTACGGCACCACCTGAGCCTCATGGTGCTGACACAAAAACGGGTATGGCTGATCGTAAAAGAGTAATCCCAGCTACGGATATGCTTGCTTCTCCAGCCGATCTTATGAGACCAGACAAATTTCAATTTTTTACCTTAAATAAAGAAGGCAACGTGGTGACGAAGCAAATGACAGAAAAAGAGATACAGAGTCTTATTGCGGCTGGAGGTGGCCATCTACCGATGGAGATTCACGAGCCCCAAAAAGTTGGTGAGATGCCGACCGGCGGGATGAAGGTAAATTTATTTCAGGAGCACCTTTTTGAACACAACATTGATTTTGATCAATAATAAAAACGCAAATTACTTAATTAATTAATTACATTGATGGTTCATCAAAATGGTACCAATTAAATCGATACCGATAAAAATTATATATCACTTTTGTTTAGGTTGCCGACGTAGTCCAGAATGTGCAAAACGTCCTTAAGAATGAATTGAACAAACCAGCAATTGTAATGACTTCCGTACCGACCATACCAGGACACGCAAACACCGAATGGAGCAGCATCCTGCCAGCGATTCTTGGTGGAGAGTCTGAAACTTCACCTGTAAGCGAACAAGATTCTCCAACGCCCGACATCGTCAACGGGGCTCAAATTACATCCGACGTAACACCCATTAGAATACCAGACTTAACGGGAATTTATGCAATCACGACAAAGATACCTGTCAAAACACCCGAGTCATCGTCAACAGAGGGTTATGACAATACCAAGAGGCCAACTGAAAACTTAGAAACGGAAATTCATACTGAGAAACCGATGGTTCAGGTCCCAATTATAACGGTGGATCAAAAGCTACCATCTCATGAATCCGAAGAAGAACAGAAACCATTTTTCCAAATGCTGAATACTATATCTGCGGACAAGCTAAATGCACAGAATAATACACATACGGACGAAAAATCTGGACCTGCTGACTCTGATCACAAAGATAAACCAGTAAAAACTGACGCCCTGGCAATACCTGAGAGAGTTTCCGGTAAGCCGAGCGTAATTGCAGAACCTGTCACGGAGCAAGCAATAACCACCTATGAAACAGTACCAGAAAAGATCGAGGTTAATTATTCTTCTGGTAATGTCGAACCGTTGGTCGTCCCCCATGTGATAAAACCACTGAATCCTGAATCTCCAATAATAACTTCAGAATCTATTTTCAAATCACCGGAATCTGAGTCACCGACTAAAATGACCGTCGTTTCTGAGACCCATTCGACATCCATGAAGATTTCAGGTCATGATGAAATTCCCCTTCGCAAACCAATCGTCTCAGTTAATCAAAAACCAGATAGCATACAAATTTCGAGTGACGCAAAGAAACCTGAAGAAGTTACTGAAAAAGCAACTAGTTTTCCCAGCACTGAGAGTAAATTGGACTTGACGACTCACAAATCCGAGACAACCACGAAAGAACCCATAAAAATGTCGACTGAAAACAGTTTATTGTCACAGGGAATTTCCTTCTTTGGTAATCTACCGCAGACAGTCAGCTCTATTGTCACTGATTTGATTAGCAGCAACTCATCGAGCTCAGCTCCTATTGTTGAAAATGGTGACGAGAGCGTTCCACCGAAATCTTCGGTAAGTGTTGACGATTCCTCTGGAACAAACAGTGTGATTAAGAATTCGGAACCTACTACGTTGCCTGCCACTCACACGACGACTGAAAAAACGTTTATTGTGAAAAAACCTACTATCAATGAGGAGCCCGTATATCAAGAAGTGCCTCAAATAGTTCCGGATCATAAGGCACCGATTCATGCAACTTCATCCTCTGAAGCGTCCTCGATCGAGCACATAATTGAAACTTTGAACGATCCGACGGGGATTATATCCAGTCCTGTTGGAGCAGATCAATTTAACATTCAAAAACTACCGCAAGGTGAATTGAAGCTTCCTGAAGTAGACGTAAATCAAGCTGGTTCGTTGGAAACTACAAAAAATCCTGAAATTCATACAACTTCGGCTACACCGATCAATATCGAGACTCTCGCAGAACCGAACTCGGATAAACCCATGGAACCTCTTCCTACTGAATTGGCTAATTCTTTGACAAGCATGATATCTCAGATTTCAGATGCGAGGCCCTCGGTTTTGCCGCTTGGTCAAAATGCTGGACTCGACACAACGGAGAAGAAAAATGTAGTTAACGTACATGCCGAAGAACCTAGTGACATTGATAATATGCCAACTGTGCAAACCCATGAAGTTTCTAAGGTTCCTAAAGATCCTGAGAATAAATTTCAATTACCGATACAAGCCGAATCAGAAACACCTGCGGTTGTTCCCGAAAAAGTAGCGGAAGTTTACCAAGAGCCCACCTTTACCACAAGTTCGGAATTGACAAAAGCTGCCGAGCCATTGCGGAAGACGAATGTTACGGAACTTCCAAGTGCGATTTCAATCACAAAGAATTCACCAAGTCTCGATAGTTCTACCACAATAGCGAGTGTCAGTGTATCGGCAAGCAGCGAAACGAAACCAATTATTTCGAACAAGTTCAGTGATGAAGATTCTGAGGAGCTCAAAGTAACGATGAAGGAAAAAAGAAAACCCGAAACTGACAAAGTAAATGCCTCGGACGATATTGTAACTGACAAAACGAAAGGGCAAGCTGTTACTGAAGAGTCGGTTAAGGTTGAATCTTTAAGTGAAGTTGTCACTACCGAATGGACGCTGATTGAAGAAAATTCTACAAAGGCATCTGAGACAATCGGGACCGACTATACAAAGACTGCTGGGTCAACTCCATCAACAGAACATACCGACAAAGAGACTAACGTGCCAACAAATAGTCCAACGACTGTACAAGAAACAGTAAAGTCCGAAAACCCGAAGACGGAAAAGCCAATGAAAATCCAACTGAATAAAAATGGCACGGAACTGCCAATAGTCCATCTCGACATCATGGAAGCCATGCCAACGAAGTTTCATAAAGCCAATGAATCCAAATTAAATGAGAGTACGGACGACGGAGCAGAATCACCCTTCGTCAGAATCAAATTGACCGACCCCGTAGCCCTGGTGAATAGTATGATAGAATCGTCAAACGTTGATGCGCAACCAACATCAGTTGAGCCATTAAGCTTGCCAGAATTTGGAAGTGTTCCTCCGAACACTTTAGCTAGTGGCCTAATTGCCGGTTTTCCATCAATAACGAATACACCAACAACCATTCAAAAACATGTTTCCGAAGCCAATTCAACTTCAGTTGATCCTATAAAATCTGTACCAGAAGTTTTAATTCTCAGTGATGCTCCTGCAGTCAATGCCGCTGAGGATCAAACGCCCACGGAGATCAAAACGAGTGAGATCCAATCAGAAAGTACCAAGGAGCCCGTGGCTCGAGGCCCAGAAAAAGTGACTATCACCACTGAAAAGATAGAAATTGAAACGTCGACTACGAAAATTGATGCGACCGCTACGACCGAAGTATCTGTGGAGAAAATGACCATTCAAGAAAAACCTGGCCTTACTGATAGCTCCTTACTACCGGCGAACGCTACTGCTGGGTCCGTTTTCCACATCGCTAAAGAGGATCCCAAAACAGCCACTGTTACTAAGGACGCTTCCACTCAAAGTGATGAAATAAACAGAAAAAATACGCTAGTGAGTACTACCGCAACATCAGAGAACCTAAATAACTCAACGAAATTAACAGAAGGAGTAACTCATGATCCCAAAATTACAATAAAGGCACCAGCGATTGACACAGCTCCTGAAAACCGTATCCAAATTTCGGAACCTTTGGTTTCTCATCTGACAGCATCTGATGAAAAATTGACCTCATTCTCAAAAGTAAATGGATCATCTTCTACCACGTTACATAAATTGGACGGCATTACCGAAAAGTCTGAATCAACAGAAATAAAAATTGAAAGCCCGATGGCAATACCTGAATTGAATAATTTTACAAAGTCAGAAGAAGCAACGGAAGTGACCACCGAGAAAATACCTTCTACAATTCTGTCCACGACTGTATCCACAGTTGAAACGACTGCAGCTACAATGAGACCATCGAACGACGAAAAGACACCTAAAGTAGAAACGATCGAGAATTCGGAAACGGTCACGACGACATACAATCCAATTAAAACATCCGAGATCAAAAGCGAAACAAACTCAACATCAGAAACGAACACTGCTACTTTAAGTGCGCTGAACAAAGCATCAACAGTTGCAACTCAAAATAAATCGAAGCTGGAAAGTGATGCTGCGAACACTGAAAAAGTGAAGCCTCTTACAGAAGTTGCTCCGTTAGAAAAAACTTTGGAGTCGCCTAGCACAATGTTGACACCACAACAAACGGAAGAAATCAGGATACAAGTGAACAATACCGCAGTATTAGTAACAAAACGACCAGTTCCGGATGTTCCAAGTGACAAGCTTAATGATGTAACGAAATCACCGAATATCCAGCCGATTGACGAACCAACAACTCCCAAAGTTGAACCAGTAAACAATGATTCTTACGAAAAATTAGGTGAAAAAATTTCATTTCCGGTTCTAGCTCCAGTCAGCGGTTTGGCCAATAATGAGGACGGTGGGTTAGGCACGTCGATTCAACATGCAGCCAGCGAATTAGATACGGAAACACGCATTCGTCTCGGTGATGAACAGCCTGAAAAAATCAAAAGCGACAAATCCCCAGAAAACATAGAAGACGCGAGAAAACCGATAAAAAAGACAAGTGACAGTGATGCATTACCCGTTGTAGAACAACATGTGATTCCAAATTTAATGAACAGTCGTCCATTTTCGGAAACGAGCACTCCACCATCTGAGATAAGTGATAAAAAGGCTGCACCTCAAAAGAACGAATCAAGTTCACAATTACCCACAAAGATTGAAATTACGACGAATATACCTTCAAACGAGAAGCCAAGCTTAGCTCACATTAATGAGTTAAGTCAAACCGAAGAAAAACCTCTAGGATTACCCGAACACCAAAAACCTAGCAAATTATCAACTGAAAGTCCGATTCCCAAGCCTGAAAAGCCTGCTCACAAGCCAACTATGAATATTAAAAAAGACGACGCTCTGCCAAAGCCAACGCATGACCAATGGACACTAATACCTCAAAAAGTTCACCCAGTTCAAACAAAAAGCGATGGAGTTCATCTGAAACGACCAATCACAACGGAAGTACCATTGACGACGACTGCTCAAGCATACAAGAAACCTACTTCAACTGAAAGACCACCGGTATCCCTCGACCATCCGCAGAGCGCCAGCGGTCTCGACAGTACCGTACAAAGTCTGGAGCCCGATGTCTCTTACTTCGTGAATTTATGTAACGAATTGGCCTTCACGTTTTGGACAGCAACAAACAAAGGTTTGAGTACGGCAAGATCACTCGCTGTTTCACCCTTCGGAATGACGAGTATGCTTGCAATGGTATTTTTGGGTGCTCGTGGTCCAACCTCCGATCAAATGAATGATATCCTCAAGCTAGACGATGTTGCTTCATTCAATCCACATCTCGTTTTCCAAAATGTCACTGATGCCGTTGGTCTGGCCAGAAATCAAGGTATCGCAAACGCAGCTTTTGTTCGAGAACTTTTCGCCGATAGATCTAAGGTTCGCAAGCTCATGCCATTCTACAAGGAGCAGGCTCAACAGTTTTACGACGGGATTGTTGCTGAAGTTAATTTTGCTACGATAAGCGATCTCGTGAGAAGACGAACCAATCTGATGATTAGAAAGCAAACAGGCGGTAGAATCAAGGATTTCGTAAGAACCAACACGGTACCACTACGATCGCCACTAGCAGCACTTTCGGCTAATGTCTTTCAGACCGATTGCAACTCAAGCACAGCTAGTTCCGAGGGTAGGGATGGCGAACTATATTTTGCAGTATCACCGGCAGTCAGACAAAGAAAACTCGTTCCAGTACCGGCTACGGTATGGCGAGCTGGTGTGTTAGCTGGTTACGAACCCAGTCTCGATGCAACAGCTATAGCACTCGGTGGAATCGATAAATTGGTATCCACGATTTTCGTTATACCAGGACAACAGGGTTTAACTGCACCGGGTGACACGCTGGATCGTCTCGAGCAAAGGCTTCTCAGAGGAGCAACACACGATGGTTCCTGGAACAAACTGCTGAAAGTTTTGATTCCACGCCCCGGGCTGGAACTTCAAGTACCAAAATTCAGTCATCGTTCAGTGATCAATGCCACTGCAGCACTCAAGAGAATGGGCTTGGAAGAGTTATTCTCAAAGCACGCTGATTTGAAAGGCATCAATGGTGTTGCTACGGATTTACATCTTGCTGATGTACTCCAGGTATGTGTAAAATATATTTTTGTTTGCTTACCTACATATTATTTCAAGACCGATTGGTGGCAAGTTATTTTTGGTTTTATAAAGTTTCATTCGTCTAGTGCGATCGGTCCATAGTATTACCACTCAAAACATGATTATGATGAAACATGAAACATGATGATGATGATGATGATGATTGGCATGATAAACGAGAGTTTTAAACTAAATGTTCTGATTTTTTTTCAGATGAATCTGTTCAGCACCTGCGGTGATGAAAACATAATAAGTGGAAGGCATCACGTGGAAGTTTATCCAGGTAGCCCACTCAGAAATGCTCGCGAGTATGGCACATCCGAGAAACAACTTGACGAATCAGAATTAGAGCCTTCAACCAATGAGGATGGTGGTTCGAAAGGATTTTTATTACCATACGCGCTACACAGACAAACTAACTCGGTACGACAGAACGATGCAACGGAAAAACAGAGATTAAAGTTAGACAGGCCTTTCCTCTATTTTGTACGACACAATCCCACAGGATTAATTTTGCACATGGGACGTTTCAATCCTAGACTATTGCCCTAAGTGTATTTAATAATGTGCATCGATTATTATGATAAACGAACAAATATTATGAGGATAACGAATGTTCCGATTGAATGAAATGTTTCGAATTTGCCCGATCGAAACGACCCGAGTAATTGCCAATTTGAATGAGATTGACTTGAGTAAAGCGATCGGGATGAAGTAGAAATGAGCGATCTCGATGAACAACAAAACTGTGTGAAAATTCAATTCATTTTGCGCTTAAAAAAAGTGTCTCAGGTCCAAATGTTATTTGATACTTGCATGAAATTGTTTATTGCCACGGAGGCGACCAGCATTTAGAAAATCTGTTGGACCACGAAGAAAAAATTCATTCCGCGTGGAATTTGGTTATGGTACTGATGAATTTTATTTATTAATTGGACGCGGTATAATGAGATTAGAGACGATTTGTTGTTATACATACGTCAAATTTTCATCCCACCAAGTTTCCAGAGTAAAGAGAAAAAGTTTTTGGGGAAAAAATGATGGAAAACAATAAGATAAACGATCTTGATCATCGTCCAAACGACCGTCTCAGAGAGACATCGATGAGATTTTATCTTTGACCCGCTCTGTTTGGACAGTGATCGACATTAAAAGCAACGAAAATTATTATGAATAATAAAACTCATTGTTAAAATATAAGTGAAATTGATCTTTAAATATTAATTCAACTATTAACCGTAAAGTATTAACAGTATCGATATACGAATAGTAGACAATCGTTTTAGCCAATGGGCCTGCGGAGTGCGTATGTAAATATAGATGAAAAGTCATAAAACTCTCGACGTGCTCGAGCCAATTACCTGTAAATTTCGTGAACTCACAATCTTCTTCAAGTTTCAACGAATTTTCGTAGACTGCGTCCAGTTTTACGAATCTAGAGTCACGTTATTTAGCAGGATCTTACAATTATGAACAATTAAGCACTAGACTCGTGAAAATACGCCCTAAGTTATAATGTACGTAGAATGCTACAATACTTCGTGAATAAAACGATTTAAAATATTTGAAAACAAACAAAGGTTTTGATGTTTCCCGTCTGAATTAATTCAAACTTCCCCGTCTAATCGTAGTGTGCAGCGCTCGCAATTTGAAAATTCATTTTTTCTATGGTTTTTTTCATTTTTTCCATTTCGCAATATTGTTTATCATATAATGGCACAAACCCAGGGAGGGATGGAAAAATTTGTATAAATCCAAAAAGCCAATTTGCATTAGACACGACCACAAAGAGAAAGAGTGGTCCCCGCGGGGTCCCAGTTTCACAATAGAAAGAAAATTACAAACAATCTTGTGAAGTAGCGAAAATGTCAAAGAAATTTTTATTTGTAATTTTGTTTTTTTTTTTACATAGCATATATTTATGTACTTGGATTCAAAATCTCTGATAACTCCGCCTTTATTATTATTTCTGATTCTTTTCGAGGTAAACCCCGGAAACAACTTTTTTGCCACTTTTGACCTTTATCTTCGATTGGCAAATAATTTTTCTTCAAAGATTTCCTAAAAAAATTTTTAAAACAAGAAACTAGTGCAAGTCTGAATGTCGAACCAAAATCCTAATCCCCTCCAGGCCCCTGTGGATCCAAATTCCGGAAATCCAAAAATCCCGAAATACGAAATCGTTAACTTTGTGGTACGCTTTTTTTCGCCGATTCTTTTTCATTTATTATTCGGTAATCCCAATCAAAAAATATAAAATGATCAATTTTAGAAATATTCCCATCCAGTAACATTTATTTAAAAAAAATTAGAATCGAAAATTCCATAAAATTCTTAACTCATCAAACGTTTTCTTTCCGGGATTCACGCGTAATGTGTAGAATACATTTAATCCATAAGCTTGTTAAAAAATTCGTGAGCTATGTTTGTCTCACAGTTCCAACCCAAGTGAGCGACCGGGGCCTCAAAAAAAACTGTAGGAAAATTCCCAAAAAATTTTCGTACTGTGGAACTCAGGACTTCGTAGTCGTCTCTTACAAACCTGGAAGGAGCTTCTCGAAGGTTCGACATCTCCATTCGCTGAAAACGCACCTCTATTGATCGACAGCTCGCGAATAAATATGGGAGCCCATACCAGAGACACGACACTTGAGCTTTCTCGGTAAAAAGTGAAAGATTCTCTTCATTGTGCAAGGTACAGCTCTCCCCCCTCTGCCTCCAATACGAAGATTTCCGAATTCTGAAAATCTGCTGCACGGCGGTCCTTAGTGCGGAAACGTACACCTCCGAGATATTAAATTCATCTTCACGCGATTAAATTCTGAAAGGCATATTCGCCGAGTTAATTAATCTTCATATCAATTAAATCGGGCATGAGACTTTAGTTTCAATTTATTTCTTCTTCTTTTAAACGACCAAATAATTATTTACGCACTGACTACCTTTTGACCTTACAGTTGTAAATATATTTGCAGGGTTCCTAATCGAGTCTTGAGACATATTCTCGACCGACCACTGGCAAACATTTGAAAATTGTAATGCGCTCCGTTCAAACTCTGTCAAACCCGTTTTATATATTAGATATTAGAGAAGTTTAAAGAAGTTGTATGCAAAACACCTTTTTCGATAGATTAAAAAAACCGACCGTTTTGGTCGTCCAAAACGACGCTTCTGGTCGTCGAAAAGCGTCGTTTTAATTTCCAAAAAAATACCTAACAATATTTACGTTATTATATCTCTCTGAAAAACGGGTCGATGGAACATCTTAAAAAAAAATAGGGTAATTGTGTCGAATCATGGCTCCACCTCGAAACAGCTCCAAATTTTTTTCCAATGCATTATATCACTCAGTAATGAAATATAATGCAATATTATGGCAATATTTTTTTTTAAGGGTTTTAAAGTCATGCGCCTCCTTAACATGACATGGGTTACTACTTTTTAATGATAAAGAATGATACAAAAAAATTTGGAGCTGTTTTGAGGTGGAGCCGTGATTCGACATATTTACCAAAAATAACGACACAATGAATATTT
>JABSMR010067891.1:0-22074 GCA_018902295.1 Dusona sp. PSUC_FEM 10030013 | reverse complement strand
CATATGTAACTGAAATTTATGTTCGTATTTTAATTTTGGTACACGAGTGCAATAATTTTCATTTCATACACCTAGTTTGTAAATTTCATTTGCCGTTGTGTTGTAAATTTCATATCTTTTTTAACAGTGTACTGTTGTACTGCTTGCTCCTCTCCAAAAGTATATTGATTTGAAAACTTCTAGTGTAATAAAGGGTTGTCTTTATGGGACCATCATTGAAATATGTTCTTTTCGAAAGTGTACGCGATACCATGAATGGTCACTTTTTATTTAGTTTTTCTAATTTAAGGTTTGTAAACAACGGTGGAAAAAGTTTTCGAGATTTTTTCTAAAAAAAATATATATGGTGTGGCATCAGACTGGGACTTTGCAGAAGGACTAGAATTAGAAAAGTACTAGAAAGTCGAAAAGTATTAGAATTAGTTCGCAGTACGTTTGTACGAGAAGATTATGGAGATGTAAAATTGAGATGAAATCGAAAGGATTTTCAGAAGCAAATGTTCTACCTGATCTAGAATGTCCTATATATTTGTATATAAAAGGCCTCTCCGGCGTTTGCTATACAAAGTATCTCCGATGGTTTATCCATATATAAAATATACATGTACGCACAGATACACCAGCCCCGACGGGGGTGAAAGTCTTATGTCAGAGACATGCATCTTATTATGCTGGACAAGCGACCGGCCCACGCAATAACGAGACGAGCCGTCGTTCGTAGCTATAGCTCTCGGGGTTTATATGCCTCTTAGAAAGGGAGAGAGAAAGAGAGAGGTCAACGATAGTAGATCTCCTTCACAGCTCCCACGGAAAGTTATTTCCTTCTCGATAAATACAAGCCACACTTCACCGACTGATGAATGGCGATTCACCGGATGATCTTCGTGCAGCTTCACATACATACGTCTTGTATATATTTAAACAATGTCTATCTACATTAGATGTTTATATATAAGTTTAATAAATATTCGAAAAGATTTTTTGATGAATACATGTTTATAAAAATTTCCGTTCTCTCCCCTATATTCTGCGATCTTAATTTTTTTTTAAATGCTCCATAACTGAGCGAAAAACAAAAACAATCTACATGTAATTTTAAATTTCATATAAACAATCAATTATTTAAAACCTGCACTGTAAAATCAAACTTCACGATTGGAATTAAAAAATCCAAGGTTTGATTAAAAATTGAATTACTTTCAATCAGAATTCTAGATATTGTTTTCTTATTTGAACATGTGAGGTATATACAACTATTTTGTACAGTTATTTACTACGTGTCTTCGATAAAGCTATTTACGCGAGTATCAGATGAAGATCGATACGTTACCGGTGTAAAATATTTAATTTATACCCTCGGAAAATATTAATACCGCACTTCGCGAATCTCTATTATGTATACCTATATATAATTATATATACAACTAGGTAGGAAGATAAATCACTTTGAGGTATAAACTCGAGTTACGATCTTAATATCGAGGCGTGTGCACGATAGTTTCGCACGTATACATCTGGCCTGTATCATCATTCTTAATGTTGATTCAATGCCTTTCACAGATCTACTAATGCAAGAGCTTGTGTGCTGTTCTGTAATAACAAAGATACGTTTCTAATGTATGTACATTGCGAATTCTCACGGCATGTGGTGAATGCTTTATAGATTGTATTGGCAGTATTACGCATTTTGTATTGGTCAAATGACTAGACTCATTAATATTGTATTTTTAAAAATTTTATTGAATCTGAAGCAATGTGAATTTTATAGCATACGATCATTGGACCTTTAGTTTTTCGATTATAAATTTAATTAATTGTGCAGTTATATTTTTTTCTATTATGTGAAGCAATGTAAAGCGTTTATACGATTACTAGATCGAGTTCTTGGATTGATTACACGCTCAGATGTTAGAAAATTAATTGTGATACAAAAAAAAACCTATTTTTAGATGCATACTCAATTTATTATACTGTGGATATCTGTGTGAAAAATGTATATATATTTCGATGTATTGTAGGCATTTACTTTCTGCAAATGTTCTCTTTCATAACTGATGTCGTATGACCAGAACGGGTTTAAAAATATCTAATTATGAATATAATTCCCATATGGTATTATAAAGCTGATATTTTGCAATGAAAACATTTTTACTTTATTTATATATTGCGAAGCTTTGTACCAGAAGAACTAAAATTAATAATCACTTTTGGAACAATAAAAACTGTAGAAAAATTGGACAATCACGAAATTCACTTTGTCAAAAAAGCTGCTACGAATAAACTAATTTCTAGGAGAACTGGAAATTGTTACGGATGTTTTTCGTCGATCTACGCAACTGACTAAAAAGAAAAATAGTGAGGTTCATTAACCTATGCCCGTAAGCTAAAGTATCCTATTTTAACTACATAATGTATGACGTACGATAAAAAAATGTGGGGAATATATGTACTTTGCATGTTCCTTTTCCGTTCAGTTTTTATTTTTGTTATAATATGCCGAAGGCTCCTAACGCACATCTGTGATCACATTTTAGTTATTTGCTTGTAATCATAATCAGATGTAAAGAAATGGAAACTAAATGAATGGGAACTTAAGAACTTCAATTGCACATATGTGGATCCTCTTAGCCTACCAAGTGACAAACAGTTTTTCCAATGAATTTATTTTTGTGTGTATGTGTAGCTTCGTGACTACACACCTAGCTGCGTATATATAAATGGCCATAGGATTAGGCGTAGGAGGATGAAAAATGTGCTGAATGGGCGAGGTGTCGAGAAGAATACCCTGTCCTCTTTGGGAATTCTTCTCCAGTTTCGTAATGACGTCTTCATACGTATCTGGCGACACCGTGCTACCTCCCATTCATGCTAATTAATGAAAAGAATGTAAAGTCACTCTCGTCTTCGGGACCAGCCATGTTTTATTTATTGTTATACATTTTTTACCTTTGCGTTACGACTCTGACAAGGTATAGGGAAAATATGGTCCAGTGACATTGATGGATGCTTCGTTTTTTTGCTTTCTAAGGTTAATGACCTAACTGATGTGAGTTTCGTTGTCATTTATAACGAATTATTAATAATTTCTTCAGCATTAAGACAAATTAAAATGGGTTGATTTGGATATAAAAGTGTTGAATTTATAATCGAGTAAGCTTCGTATGAACGATTTGGGAAAAGATGAGTACTTCCTCAACGATGTTTTTTAGTTTTTTTTTTCCTTAACGTCGATGCTTCTTTAATGTGCCATAAATGTCGTTTTAATGTAGAAACTCTGTAAATAAAAGTCTTCAAGATTCTGAAATTCAGTGGGCCATCGAACCAGCTTTACTTGTTTTTGTTTCATCCCCAGAGCTCGCTGTTTTGCCCATCTGTCTTATGCTCAATAGAGGGGAGATCGAGTTTCTTGTGTCGGAATATTCGGGTCGAATGAAATTCGAGGCCAGCACATGTCACAAGCCAGCAGTATTGCGATTACATTTTGCAATAAAAACTTAAACGTACGTGGCTCACATTGAAACACACGTAGGATGAATGATTTGGAACGAAAAAAAAATCAATTACCGGATTGATTGACATTTTATCGAATATGGTGCGGAGATTGAAAGGCTAAAGAATTAATTATAATAACTCAATCATGTCAATGTAATGACAATCTAATCCTGATCGAAAAGGATCATTCGAAATAAGATCGAAGTATTACGAATCTATAAGAACCACAAGAATCGTGCAGATTTCAAGGTTCTCACATTTATTTACCATTAGTTTATCTGTTTTTCGTTTTAAGCGTGTTGAGATAACAATTACGAAATAATCGTTTGTAAAATAAGAAAGCTTACTCTTTAGAGTGTTAGATGACGTGAAAAAAATGAAGAACAGGAAATAAAGAACAATAAGTCGGATCTATTCCCGCGTTTTACCGACAGCGTCCACGTTTACTCTTGAAGATTTTTTTCTTACGAAAGTATACAACGATTTTTCGTACTCCGATCTACAGTCTGGAGTTTACGTCTCGATTGTCCATTGTGTGGTACTCGAGATATCTCATACAATGCATAGTACAGAGGACTGGATGCAATTCCAACATGAAGCAATTGCACTATGATCGTCGAGATATATCGAAAAATGTCTGTCCAACTCCGGTATACATTGTTTGAGATAACACCTGGTTTCTCCAAAAAGATTTCCGGTGAACGACGTTCCTCTAATGTTTCCCAACAAATTTTCATTCTTGAACCGTAACATCTTCTTATCCAAAAAAAAATATACAATAATTTCTAAACGAGCCGTGCGATTCTTGAATAAATTAGGAATTGAACTTTTCATTACGAACATTGTTCTTTCTCATTTATATACTAATTAAATTTTTTTTTCCTTTATAAACGAATGAAAGGAGGTAATTATAATTATTTCTGAGGAACCTGACTGAGCATTTACTGTTTTGTAAATATGTAAAGCTTTAAACCACAGTTACAAAAAAAGATCAGTAACGAAAGTTTGAATCGTTCGAAGAGCTTTTGTGGCCAAACACTGTAGTTTTGAAATATTCACCATTTTGAAAATAAGAGATGACATTTGATCGGAACATCATGTTTCTTCCAGACAATCATTCGCTCTGGTACCGGAAACTGGTAAATGGCACAGCGTCTTAGAGCTCGTCCCAGAGAGGCTCTTATATAAAATTATAAAGTCATTGTACTTCGCCACTGGCGAGGATATGCTCGTCCGATGTTTTTATCGTCGAGTTCGAGCTGCTGGGAAGCGAAAAGGCGTGCCAGGATTTTCTATCGCATATATACTACCTTTAAAGTAGTATTATAGAAGGAATCTACGTTAGTATAGAAAAAGTGGCGTATTACCCGACCGTGGTAAAGGTCGCGGGACGAACACGTTTCGAAGTGCATTATCGCCGTACTCTCGCTAAGTAATCTCGGAAAGTCTCTCCCGTCTCTCGACACGTAACATAAGTGCAGCACGAATAAAATGCCTGTATTCCCTGAGTTGTCTGAAGTGAAAAATTTATATCGTTCTCAAAAACACGGATTAACCGTATTGTTAGCAAACCTGTACGAATTCTAATAAACGATGCAAAATAAATTGTTCAAACAATTTCATTTCAATCAGCGGCGTTTCCTTCGATGTGATATCGGACTCAATTTAAATTGGCCCATATATTTTGTCAGATCATGATAATAATTTACATTATTATATAAAATAAATGTAGCTGGTAGATTCGTCGGTTTCGATGTTTTCCAGAGCAGTTGTGTTGAAATAATTATTTCGGTTACTTTGGTAAGCTTCTCAACGGAGCGAAAAATTGATTATTTCTTAATCTTATCGAAATAATGATGAATTTTATTTTTTCGTTGATCTTTGTCGAGTTTTAGACCGGGAAACTTTTCATATTTTTCTTGAGAAATCTGATGTTTTCTTGGTACCACATAAGATTAATGGCAAGTGTACCGAGGAGATAGGCTAATTTTGAATGTTATTTAAAAAAGATATGAAACTGTATAACGAAATGATTAAATACTTTCCATTTTATCATTTTCGTTAGCTGTATTTTTCTACTGGCCAATTCACTACTTTTTGACGAACAACTTTGTTCCAGAACAAATGTTTATGCACTGTGGAGTGAAGAACAGTGGTTGTCCTGCCGAGCTGACGAAAAAACTAGTTATATATTGATTTCTCCCCGTCACTCGACGACCCTCAGTAGTTTAATAAAGAGCCTGGTATTCACTGTACAGTGACTAATAACTGTAATATGTTTACATTGACGAGAGGCGGAACGCTGTTATTTCCTTCATACGAGATCCCTCGTCGCGTCTGAGTTTCATCGATGCGTAAAATACTGCAGAGGGTCTGTTACAGTCGAATCTCCATCGAGTCGACCTCGGCCGAATAAATGATTTATATTTAATCGAAAATCCTCAAGGTAAAAAACGTTCGATCATGGACTTACGCCTGAACGAGTCAGTGATGTGCGCAAAGTTTTTCGCCAGCCTAAGAACGAAATTAATTCGATAAATCATCGTAAAAGTGGAGTTATAATAATATATGTGAAAAAAATGTTTAATTTCATAGAATGAGCATTTTATTTTCACTTCGAATTAATTATAATTCTAATATTACTCCTAAATTACAGATTTTTGTTAAAATTGAAAGAAAAAAATCTATTAGAAGAGATCTCGAGGCGTGTAAAGCTTTGAAAGGATTTATCATATGTCGTTATCTTGTAGCAAATTATCGAAGGCCTGCTAATGTATTCGAATTTCTATTGTACATGAAAGTCCTGTCTAGTTTTGGAATTTCTACTGTACATGTTTGTCCTGCCTACGTACCATGGTGAAAACACCAGTTCGTGGGGGAGCTGGAGCCAGCTATTCTCTCCGTCTCTGTCGGATATAACGAAGGTTGTGAAAGAGTATAGACGGTTCCGGTGGTTGTCGTGGTACTTCCGGTCTCACATCGTCTCGCACACTGGCTTTCGCGACGATTTTACGATATAGGTCCTCATATATGATGTATACCGTTATTTATTTAATAAAGTACGAGCGAGAGTGCGAATTAATAGCGGAAGAAGAGTTCTCGGTCTTTCAATTATTATTATTATTATTATTTTATTGCGATTATTGACATTATTATAGGGATTAAAGCACAAATGGAGGGAGTTATATGCACCATACTCCATACCATGTTTCCATTAAGTTACAGTTTTAATGACGATGCATACAATATACTATCGCCATAATTATTATAATCATTATATCATGCCTTACACTTAATTGGAGACGCCATGTGGTTGGCGATGAAATAATGCTGTCTTGAAGATGAGACGCTGCAAAAAAAGGTCTTCGAAGTCCTTTTCAAGACTTCCTCGTGTTAGATTCGATTCGCATACGGTTGTAGAGCTTCTCATCTATAAAAACAGTTGGACCATTTCCAGTCTGCTTTTGCATCTTGATTTGGCAATCTAGCTTCGTCATCGACATCCCAGAAACGTTCATGCAGAACTTTTTTCAGTTACTTATCGACAGATTGCAGTCAATTTCTCAACGGGTAATGTATTGTTATTTTTTGTGATAATATTTAAAAGAAATTGTTCAATAGTTCTGTGGGAAAAATTGATAGTCCTTATAATTAATTGATACAGCAAAAGTTCGAAAATTGGTTCATAGCGAGGAACAAAAAAAATCAACAATTTGGAAAAAAAAACTTGAGCTCTGAATAATTACTGAAACAAATTTGTTTGTTCTGATTTAGGTTGGCGAAAATGTCAGATCATAAAATTTACATTTTTCGATTAGTCTCGTTTTTGGTACGGTACGACCAGAGGCGTGCTACGCAACGTATACGCTATCTGGATCGAGTAGACGGCATTTCGTGTATGGCTCGAAGCCCTGCGATAAAGAGTCGCGTTTACTAAAACCGGAAACTTGTATACGAACCCGGCAACATTCTGTTTTATGTATATGTTGCGAAGCACGTGGGTGGTGCTACTGACCGCTTGACTGGCTTAAATGGTGAGCCTATATGATAGTTAACTACCGTACGGAAGTCAACGTAACGAGTGTAATATAGAAACAGATCTTATCGCGAAAAGGTATTTTTTATATAGCGCTCAGTACTAGAGGGTTTTCTTCTGTGAACTTAAGACTTCCGCTTATGGTGAGGGCGTAGGCAATGATAAATTTTTACATATAATTTATAACGCGGTAGATAAGATACGATTCTGTACCTCTGGGGAATTTTTATCGACCGGAGCAAGCTTCTCTTTTCGCCGCATTTTCGTAATTTTAAGTTTAATCAGAGTCACTGGTTTTTTATTTTCTCTGTATTAAAAAATCGCTTTAATTTATACTTGAAATTATTTAGGAAAGTATTGTGCAGGAGAAAAGTGGAGTAAGTCCAACAAACTCCATGAAGCGTCACTTTCTTACTCATTGCAAGATCGTAGATAGTAGAAAAAATTACATTTGTAACTATTGTGTTATGTTTTTATAAAGTATTTTGAGGCCACGCGCTAGTGTTTCGCCGGATATGATATATATATAGGGGATTCAATGTTATGCCAACCGTCGTTGGCATACCCTAAATATACCCTATGCATAAACCACAAGCAAGGTTTCGATAAAATAGTCGCTCTTTCGTTATTATTCGAATTTCAGATTTAAATGAATTATCATATGGGATTTAAACAGCAATTACTTTGATGATGTATCACTCCGCCCAGAACAACCAATGTATGTTCGTACATATTCGTATACGTGTGTGAGTACTTAAATCAAGAAAAAAAAAGCAAAACGATAAATTCATGGTCATCTTTTGCTCTGTCGGGTGAAGATAACGCGATCAAAATTCAGCACGCACGTGCGATACTTGTGCGAATTATTACAACTTTCTCACCTGGCAATTATACATATTATTGCCTCTGTGGATTTGTGGCACACCCATACGTTTTATTAGTAGAATGAAAGAGCGGATATTTTCGTTTAAAAAGTACTTAACGTTTCGTAAGGCCGTTTGAATTATCGTAGTATAATAGGGATTAAAACGTACGAATGACCTGCATACATATATGAATGCATATTGCCGGCTGTACGAGCAAGTCAAAGCACGATTTTCAATTGCTCGTCACACTGGAGATTTCGACGCCGCACAAAAACCAGTGCCCTGTAATTTTTGGTTCTTCTTTGCGCTCCCATTGTGCCGTAAGATATATGAGTCCTTTTGCGTTGGAGATTTTAACGGTTCACTTTTTGGGTCATATATCCCTTCACGCCCACAATGTAACGTACAATGCGTGGCAATAATATTGGGCTCGATCTTTCTCTTTCATATCAAATCGGTAATTCGAGCACGCGTGAGTATTTTTCCAGCGAAAAATATCTTAGCCCTTACAGTAACGAAAAAATGCAAATTGCTATTTCAACACAATTTTTTTATTCAGTTGTGTATTTAAAATCCTGATGAATGCTAAATTAGCGAATCTTAGTTAAACACGAACCCGTGAGATTTTAACGTATTCTATTTCCGTACGAATACTCAGCTGTGCACACATGTTGATGATGATCGTTCACGAGCGTGCGAAGGTCCTGCAAGTGTACAACGTGCAATACATTGTCTCAGCCCTACTTAAAAACGAGTCAATACAACGAACAAAAAACACCATCATTCGCATCATTACACCAAAGTAGCTCATACGTCACGATTTTTTTTAAACCCACTTCACCAACAGGATATATACGCAGCATCACATGTTTCAAATCTGCTCATGCCTCTTGGGAATGATTTTTACACATAGGAACGCAAATAAAAATGGTATACATTTCTTAATAGTATAGTAAAAAGCGTGGAAATTAGAAACGTATACGCATTGCTTCCTTATTATTTGATCTCTGCCTCACCGAGTCCGTTCTATGCTGATGATTCATTGTGCAAGTTTCTAATTTGCAGAGCTACTTAATTTTTTTTCTACATCAAATGACATGTATATCATGACTTTTAGAGTTTTAATAAGAATTTGAATTTTGTAGGAAAATTTTCTTGAATATTGAATCTATGAATATAGAAACTGTATTTGGCGGTTTCTCAAATTCTGCAATGATAATTTCATCCCCCTAAATATATATAAAATAAACACTGTATATTTATTACTGCAGTGATATTCGCGCTTGTTTCCCTCCGTGTTTACGAGATCAAAAATAAGATGATATTCGTGCCTGGAACAACAGAGAAATTTTTCGACGGTGCCGTCTGCAAAATGTAGACAACATTAAAGTAAAAATATTGTAAATGCTATTAACAGATTTATAGTTTGCGTATAATCATCATTGCGAAATATTATTACAAAAACGCCAACTGCAGTGGAGCGATTGATGAGTGGAAAAAAGTAGGTTTATGATAGCCGATAGTTTGTTGATTGTAAGAAAACGATTTTCATCTGATTTATAGACAGAAGTACGTTTTTCATACCGGATGGTAACGAGATGTTTTTTTTCTCTCCACGCCGTTATAATTTCTCGTGAGTACTAATTTCTAAATCTTTTTCGTCATGACGTCTCTGTGGTTCGATGTTTTACGTTTCATTGACCCGTACCTATGCACGAAAAGGCTTCCTTCGTTCGAGGTGCATTCACCATTGTATATTGCACGGTTAAATGTTCATAAACGTAAAGGCGTAATCTGCTTCATTTTATGAGCAATACGATGTAGCTTGTGCCATTTTATTTGCTAGCCCTCGTTACGAAGATTGCACCACGTATTTATACAGGCATTTATGTATGTGTACATCGCAGGCTAGTAACTGTATATACTACGTAGCGACAAGAAACGAAACCGTAAAGATTCGTGCATTACTCTCTGCCCCAAGCTTATGCACGAAGACCGACGTTCTTGTTTCCAGGTTTGAGCGGACAATTCCAATTATCCTAATTAGAGGAAGGGTTGTTGTACCGCCCAACGTGTCTTATTTCCTTCTTCGGTGTTATGTGATACATTCCCCAGAGTCCATAATTAGTACACGTTTAATAAGTTGGATAAATACATATTGTACATTTAAAAAATGTTACAGCTAAGGTGCCAAGGATTTTCACATCATTATTTTCAAAAGTAGATACAAAATATACATATATGTTCTCCAGATTGCACATTGCAATGTAGACAATTAAGGGATGCTTATGTCATGCGAGTGTTCATCTTTTGGATAAAGTGCACCAATAAACTTTCAAGTTTTAAGGCAATAGTCTCGCTACAGTCACGTTCAAAACTTAACATTCCGGTCAATGTTTAAAAATTTGGATATAACTTGCGGAATAATCTAATAATGTTAGTTGTTATATTTTATAGGAATGTAAAAACATATAAACTTTTAGAAAAAACATTTAATGTAGAGTTTCAGCAAAAACCATCTTTTCCATATCTAATACACGTAACTTATACTTTTTATCGCTACATCTCCGAAACTAGACGGTCAAAATTCTTGTTTTTATTTTTTTTTGACAAACTTCGTCATATGTTTGTCTGTAATTAAGAATGAAATAAGAAATTAGTAATAAAGTTTCGGAATTACTGCGTGAAATGTGAAATTTTCTACCGCACTCCATATGAAAATGTGTGCAACCTTTGATTTCCAATATTTCGAATATGGAATCTTTTTCATATGGGATAGTGAATCTTTTCGAAATTTTGCATGTAATTACATAATAGTGTCCTGAATGTGAGCTCAAAACTTTTTTAAATTTTTCAGAAAAACAAATCTTAATTCCTTTTACGAGTGAAAGATTATCTATATTGACCCACTTGGAGTTTCTCAGGCACAGTTTCCAGGTTTTCATCCCTTTTAATCTACAGGTTTAATTGCGACCATTAAATGTTAATTTCTCAAACCACATTTATCTCTTGGCAACAATGCAGTTCAAAAAATGCTTCAAAAAAATAAAAATATTCGTTTTATTTTACAGTCATCTGGAATAATTTATATTTTTTCATTAGGACCTGTCACGATTTCGCGATTATTATTAAAATTTATTTATTTTGAAACTACTTCTAACAATTTGTATTCAAATTCTTAATCGTTTTGAAGTTTCAATAACCTGCGAATTTTATTTCCAATTATTCAAAATTCTTATCAAAAAATGATATTCTTGCGATAAGGCGCGACAGAAGGCGAGTGTGTAATGTGCAAATTACATTGATGATTTAACATGATTGCCAGAACATTTGCGTCACGAGCAAATTCGTTATCGATGAATTATACCTCTATATAAGATTTATATACATAAATACAGGGTTATTTTTATAACTGGGATAGGTCGGCTGGGATAGGTATTTTCAAAGTTGAGATGGAAAGAATAATTATGAAATTGTTCTCATGAAGCTTCTTTTGCCTATGCACAAATGCATCATTTGTTTCGGCGTAGGTGTATCTTTTACGAGGTCAGTCGATTCTTCGAAAAACAATAGAAATGGCATAGTAACATAGTAACCTTCTATTTCCGTATATATACTCAAATGATCCGAAAGTTCTGGTAAAGTAATACGAATATTCTTTTGATCTTTTTTTAAACTTTCTTTAGACAACAGTCTGCGGAGGTAAAAATTTCATGAATCATTTAATGACTATGTTTGATTTTCCGTGCATGTTCTCGGCTTGACTTTGGATTTAATCGATTATCAACTATTTATTATTGTCCAGGTACTGTTTTATAAGGTCGTAAAATTCACATATGCATAACATGTCTTTCAAGATGGAAAATAGGTCTTTAGCATGAGGCTAATTGCGCGTTAAATTATTAGAAGAGTGTAAAACTTGTTTTCCATATTTATATTTGTATGCACTTTAAGAACAACGCGCGGATACATTCACCGGTGGTCTATATAGCACCGAGGAGATTGTCGGAAAACGCTAGAATAAAGTGCGGAGAGGCAGCATTTTTAACATTGCACAGCTCAAAGCTTGCTTAGCCTTTCGTATAAGTATATGAATTTTATCAATATAGATATATTATAAATTCGTCTGTATAGAGCCTTATTCGTATAACGAATTGTATATTCTCGTTGAATCCAATCTTTTAAAACGTTCTTCCACGCTTTCTGCGCTGTGCTATTGTTTTTTTTTTCTTTTGGAACAAGGTACTATCTGACAGAGAAGAAAAAGCATTCGAGTATTATTAATACACCGAATATTAATAGTTTTCAGGAACAAAGAGCAGAAATACTTTCATATCCTTTTGCGATTTATAAAGATAGCGAATTAACGATGCTTCATGGTGATTTTTGATTCTCGCAAATACAGCCCGATTTATATTTGCGTAACTATAGAACGAAGGTTATAGGAAATGTTGATGATCATTAAAATATATGTGAATAAATATGAAAATATATGCATCTGCATTAGTGATGTATTTATTAAATGCCTCTATTAATGAGACGCGGATTGCTTCCTTATTATTTTACAACTCTCACAAAGCCTTTTCCTTAACAATGCACGTTTCCTAATTTTGACTTTCTGACAAAAAAAAAACACCCCGAGTGTGTTGGAATAATAAGGGCATAACAAGCAGGTTTTTATTTAATACTGCTTTTCAATCAATATTATGTGAATAAGTCAAATGCGTCGGAGATTGCAAAGTTACGTGAATTTTTCGTGAAAATCTCTCCCACGGTGTTTTTATTTGTTTCCACGTTAAATACATCTTCCTTGCGTTCTTCAAAAGTGTACAAAAATTTCATCGTGCTTGGCTATTTAAAACTCTGAGTAAAACAATTGCAATTGAACATCCGAATACTACGCCGATGAACATGGTGAATTAAAAAATAATGAAATACTAGCTTTTGGAACGCGCGGGGTTTTCGGTCTTTATCATCGCCGGTGGAAAAAATCACAAATTAGTTATAACGATTGAAAAAATTGAAATTATAATTAAAAGAGAAAAGTAAATTGGTATATTGCAGCATTTTGTGAATAGTCAATGAAGTTATGTATTCCCTGTATTTGGCTGTAGAATCTGGTATTTCGACAAGTATTTTCCCAGCTTGCGTAGAAGTCGCGTGCCTTCGCTCTGAGAGGTTGGTCCACGTGCGAGCGAGTTGCGAGAGTGCCAAGACTAAATATAATCATCAGGAGGAGAAAAACCATGCTTGAGAACATTTCCCCCCCGCATAGATTTACACTGACTTACGCTATACAGATACTACTACTATAAGACACACTAGCCCGTGGGAGCGAAAGAGGAGAGAGAGAGAGAGAAAGAGAGAAAGAGAAAAGAGGAGAGAGCAATGTTGAGTGGAATCGAGAAGAAAATATATATGGGAATAGAAAATGATACAAGAAACAGTGGGTCTTTTTGGTTAGTTCGGGATCTTCGTGTTCTCGCGTCCGGCAGTCGCGGTCGAGTGCAACAACTCTTGCGGTGGTAACAACTTCTCTCAACATCAAACTACGTGACGACCGCAAAAGTGTACGTTGGTGCAGTTGGTTTTTTTTTGTCACGTTCACAGCTTCGCGAACAAGATATTCCTTTTTTTTTTAAATACATGTGTCTATTTATACATGACTTAAAATTAAAATAAATTCGATATTTTGTGTGTGGTCTGTTCTTGCAATATGGGTTTTTTTTTAAATTCAATTAACTCTAACGAGAATAGATGCGAAGTTTTTCGTCAAAGCGTTAATAAAAATTCAACTTTTTTTCATCGCTGTAGAATGAATTTTGTCAAATTATTATAGTGAATTGCGTAATATTAGAGAGGAAAGAAAGTTTTTTTTTCTGAAAAGTCATTTAGAAAAGCCTTTTAATTTTGTTTCCATATTTATGAAATATTTTATATGTTGATAAACTGAAAAACTTAAAGTCTATGAAATAAAGGGAAAAAAATGTAAAAGCATATTGAGAATAGTACAGAAATTTGAATCAACACTTGACGTGTGTTTGATCAATTTTATTTTTAAGCAACCTTAACGTGCTCTCGAGAGTCCAGCTGCCGCGCAACTCATCGAATGAGTTGACAGTGAAATTTATTTTTCTTCGTAAGACCGTGACGTGATTAGACATTTACTGTCAACCAAAGTACGCCTTTTTCATGATCAATTTTTTTTATTTCATTGCTTCTAGCTTCTTCTCTCACAAAAGGTTCGCGCGCGATTCCATTGTTAGTTTTTTGCTCTATTCTTAACTTGAGCTATTTCCCCGTCTTTGCATTCGATGTGTGACTGCGAATGCCAGTGCAAAACTCTTCGCGATCGTGAACGGAGGAACTTTCAGGTGCTCGAAAAGTGTAAAGAACGTTTGATTGTAATTTCTGAAAACAAATATCGTTTATGGTGCTTCTTTAGAATAAAAAAATAATATTTTTAGAGCAAATATTAGAAAAAAGTGAATTTTTATGAAATTCTGTTTTTCAAATTATCTTTAAACATTCCGCCTCGTGCCTCCAGTTTACGTGCTTTTCCATTATTCGCAGAGGTCGATGGAAACATTAGCTCGGATAATTACACGGAAGTAATGAATTGCACCAAGTGATCGCGTATTCAAAGTTGAGCTAGAATAATAATTGGTCAAAACTACTACACCAGTAGTCAAGGTTGTTTCAATGGTTACTATTATAAATTCAACTAGTATTACAAGTGTTTTGCACTAAACATTTTTACAAAAAAACTTTATACAAGCTAACCCATACCATGCCAGGTTAACCCAGCTACGGTTTTTCGGCTATTTTAAATAAACATCTGCTCCTAATCGCTCAGTAGTTCGACTTCACCATAGTTCGATTATAAATACTTTTTAACTCATTTTGTATCTGGAAGCTGATCGTTAAAATCATTCGATATAAAAAATTATTTGTATTGCATAGAAACGCATCGTATAGAAAAATATGCATTTCTAAAATGCAAAGTTGCATACTTATTTCATAATTCTCGAAAATTCCTTTTTTGAGTTGCTGAAAATGGATAAATCTTGGAAAATCTGGATTGAGTTGACCTTAACCATTTTTTATTTTTTTCTAACCTTTTTGTAAAATAGTACCTCATGGAAGGAATATTCACACGAATTTTGAGATTTTTATCTGACGTCCTTCGAGAGTTACAAATTTCGAAAAAAAAAAATTAATTTTTGCAACTTTATGAAAATGTTCAGGCGCCGAAAACTCTTAAATTAATAGGAATATTGACAAATGTTTTTTTTGTCGATTTTTAAAATGTTGATGCACACGTTCATAAAAAAATGTTTAAAGAATTATTAACTATTATATTCAACGTTTTTTTTAGTCTGAAGAAAAAGATATTTTGTTTAATGACGATTCCGATTTTTTATTTTTATCAAAAAATTCGAATTAATATACATTATTTTTTAGATAAAGTTGAATTCTTAGCAACCAACGTAATTTGATTTGATGATATTATCAATTTTCAAGCCTATTGGGAATGCGATGAAAAAGAAAGAAAAAAAATGTGAAGTTTTCGAAAAAATATTATTGTTCGCACGATCTTTAAATTTGTCCTTTCTTGTAAGGATTGCGAATTTAAAACTTCTCAATTGGATGTAATCGCTAAAAAAATGCATTTGTGTAGTCTTTTACGATTTTTTAAATTCAATTCTAGAAAAACATGTCAACGAATAACGTTTGTTAGTCATTGAAGCCGATAAAAAGTTATTCATAGTAAAATTGATAAAATTTTTACTAGTAAGAAACAAGTTAAAAATGGGAAAAGAATAATTTTTGTTCGAAACGTTCTAAGTATTTTTTTTTACCGTTTATCACATCCGAGATAGATTTAAAAAGCATAAAACCGATAACATTATTAGTTGAAGCTATGTTGCTAGCGAAAAATGTATCTTTATTCAAAAAATAAAATATATTCATTGAAAAAAAAATATGAGAAAAAATCGGTCTATGCTCGAATCAGAGTTAATAATCGTGTAATAGGCTAGATTATTTTAGAGAATTTTTTGTCAAAAATATAAAAATACCAATCACGTTAAACCAATTTTTTTTTACTTCAGTTTTCGAAAAAATGTTGACAATGATAGTTAATGATTTTTTCCATTAAAGTGTCCTTTGAATGAAAAAAAATCGATACATGAACATTTTTCTATATTCCTATTAGTTTAAGAGTTATCGGTGTTTGAATATTTCCAAAGTTGGGAAAATAGATTTTTTTTTCGAAAAATGTAACTCTCCAAGGACTTGAATTAAGGATCTTAAAATTGATATTCCTTTCATGTGGGGTACTATTATACAAAAAAAAATTACCAAAATAAAAAATAGTCGGGGTCACGGCCGCACGAAATGCCGTAAAATGCTTCGTACATTGTGTTAATTTTTTTTCCAAGTGCCAATCAGTAGTCTGACGCAAACAAAATTTTGAAAATTTTAGTTGCACGCCAATCTGAAAAATGATGTTTATTTTATTGAAGTTAACGCAAGTTTAGTTATGCGGAAATGGCAGCGTCAGGAATAAAAAACGCAGGTGAAAAACTGCAACGGTGACATTGCAAAACTCGATGTCCTCGGTTCAGGCAGCACGACTTGATTGTGTATAGTCGTATTCTCCGGTACAGAGATCGAGGTTTGCGAACAGACGCGCGTCGTGTGTCGGAAAGTGCGCGCGCATGAACTTCGACGATAGATCAAGATCGGATTGCTAGTAGGCAAGGTCATCGTGCTCCTGGGTTATGTAGAAATGCATAAAAATCAACCATTTCTAATGTTACCGATCAGGTATATAATCCCACATTTGTAAAAAAAAAAAAAACAAAAAAAAATCGGGAAAAATCGGGGTTGATTTGAATAAAAAAAAAATAACACGTGCTCTGTCAAGGATCAGAGGAATTCGATCTCAGACATTTGAGCATGGAAATAATGCCTAATGAATAAAAAAAAAGGGGGCCACATTTGTTGCGCGATTCTTCAATTTATTTGAAACTCTCAACAAAATAAAAGAGTCAGGGAATTTTTTTAAGTACGAGTTTTGCAGTAACGCAAAAAAAAATATATTGTAATCAGGGATCGTTTTGTCTACATAAGCATGAAATAAGAAACGAAGAGCTCAGTTGTTATTCTGGAAAGTTAAATGTTCCTTTCCTCGTCTCATTTTTATTTTCGTATACTGGCTGACTACGTATATGGCATTATATACATGTCTGCTACCAATCCTCTGTACATACTTTTATTTGAGACTTGGCTGTATCGCGAGTCTCGTGGCAATTGCATTTTCCCAGAGAGGCTGTACTACGTTTTGCTCCCGGTTGTATAACACTGTCGTACTTGTATGTACAGACGTACAAATGCATATATATACTAAATAGACAAACACAGGCAATTACATATAGACGTACATATGTATATGTGTACATGTGGATTGCAGTCATACATACGTACGTGCATGTATATCGAATCCAATACGGATATAATCGTTTGACGCAGTTGTGTAATATGGTTGGGACTTCCACATGAGCTCGTGTTCCATCATCAGTGCGGATCCAGTCGAGCACCGCGGGAGTCGCTCGACGATTCGTTCGCGCTCTTGTGTACTCATCGTTAACTCCGTCAGCGACGACGACAATGCCGGCGTCGTTGTCTCGATAATAAAAAATCTTCATACGTGAGGGGCTTCGGGCTTAAAACTTTTATTTTAGTCGTATTCGAGTCGAGCGTATCTCGTGATCGGAGCCCAGACTTTTTCAGATCTATACTCTCGTATTTACTTTGTGCGCTAAACGGTTTAGTATGTTAAAAGAAAGACAACGGTCTTTCATACGGAAATTTTGGGCTGTTCTTCTTATTAGCTTATATAATTCTAGGTATAGTACCAATTTAATCAGGCTTAATCAGGTGTTTAATGTAGTTTGATCCGGCGTTTTAGCTGAACACGATTTTAAACATAAAACGTTTTATCTGAAAAAAAACCCGATTGGTTCGCTCCGGAAGTCGTTCAATTACATCGTCGCTCGAAAAAAAAAGCGCACTGTTGATAATAAACAAAACAAAAACAATTCACGCAATTCGTCAGGGAAGTGATTTCCGGTGTCCACATTGACTGGATATGTGTTACAATAACATACACGTGTTTGTGGGCACGGGTATTGCATTGCGTCGTCCGGTTGCAAATGTGACTGACCGGCCGAGAACTCCCTGCCGGAAAATAAAGCTCTATATCATACTTGGATAATTGTCAAAAATGTTGACATCTGTATAAATTTCAATTGCCAAGTTTTGTCTTCAAAGGTCATCGTCCTTTGGAGTTGCAAAATAAAATATTTTCGTCGAAAAAACAAAATTATGAGTAATGAAAAATTCGTAACGATCATGTGAAATATGTCTTCCGGTAAAGATATAGACAGATAAGATCTTTGGAACGCATGAAGACTCCAGTGGTTAGAATTCATTATAAAACCATTTTTAAAGACTCGTGTTATTAATCCACAATGAGTATAAGAAACTGATATCAACTGTAACTCACATTTTTTGTCGTGACATTGAAACGAGTTGTCTCAAAGAAATAAAAACTAAAATTTTTACGATCATTCGAATCTATATACTGCAGGGACTTCAATTTCATGTTGAGTCATCCGTATATTAGTATTTTTCTTAATTCAGAATGCATTCAAAAAAGAATAAAAAAAACCCTTAATGTTAACATAGTGCGGTCCATATTGCACCAGTATGGCGTTTATAGCACGTTTGTGAAGCGGGTCGTTAAACGATTTGTTAAACTGGAGCAGGGCCTATCTCGCGTGCACATGGAGGAAGAAGGCGCGAAAGAATAATCGCGTTCGCGTAACACCGCGAGTGCCATTCGTCGTTGGAACAGAAATAAGGCTATGGGTATTATCTAGTCCGCGTTTTTATTACGAAGCATTCATACGCATATACATACTTGTTCGCACATAAAAATATACACGAGAATGCATACAGAAGGAAAATAGGTGTTTAGAGGATTAGCGAAGAGGGTCATTTGCTCGTTAAGTTCAGTATTAAACGCAGCCACGATTTATTAAGAGAAAAAAGTCACGTAAATATCCATCGGGGCTGTACACCTAGAAGTCGAATTATCCAAATGGTCTTTTGGATACTCGACGTTCTTGCGATTATGCACTTTTCGCATACCTGTGATCTGCGTAATTGCAGGTGAACTCATGAAAATAACATGCCATTTTCTTTCATAACGCGTCAAGCAGAAGTTGTAGTTCGGAGAGAGTGGAAAATTCTTTGGATTTGCCGACAAATCTATTACAATTTTATCGAGATTAATGATAATATGGAATGAATTATTTTTATTAAAAATAAATCCATTTTCTTTCGCTTGGTGGAGTTTTCTCTTCAAGAATCTGAGAATTGAAAAATGTTTGGTAAATCACCGAACAGTCGACACCAATGGCATCACCGAATCCAATATACGCGTTGGTAGGAAAAGTTCGCTAAAGTCAGGATTCATATAGTTACATAATAATGTAGGGCTTATAACTGAACGGTATTAAGAAGATACCAAAACTTATTGAACGTTTACCATTCATAAAATGTCTCGAAAATAAAATAAACAAACTGATGATGATTTTATTGAAATTTTTTGCAGCAGTAATTGATAGGATCTTCGTCACAGAAGTGTCAGCCGTAGTCACTATTATGTTGAATTTCTTTTACATAAAAATGCAGTTACTATCGGCATAAATTTTCTATCAATGCATGACGAAACTGGGACCATAAATATACAATTATTATAATGATTTACAATTTATATTTTTATCGTAGATTCTTTATTATCCGCGACTCAATTAGATACGGATAAATTCGGTTCGGTGAGTATCGGTGTTAGTATCTTTTCGGAGCATCGTTTTGGTTCGAGGATGCTTTTGTAAAATCGATCATAAAATTCTTTTAGTGTAGAATGTAGTCGCTCGTACACATTCTCGTCAGTCTTTCTTGTCTATTTAGATAGACATTTTTCGCTTTATTTCTCTATCTCTCTCTCTCTCTCTCTCTCTCTCACTCTTGCTCTTCGGCTTAACTCGTTCGTTAAATGTACGAGAGCACCGTTTCTATAATATACCGGACTCGGGCAACTAGTTGGCTCAGTAAGCTCGACACTGTTAGTTCGGTTACGTCTCCGCCGTACTATCTGGTTGCTTGAAAAGAGACAAGCGCCAGCTACTGTCCACTGGTTAGTATTATCGTGTCTTCACGAGTGAATGTGGACGTTTGAGTGTGGGTATGAAAGTGTGATCATGTAGTGTGGATCACCGTGAAGTCTTGCGATCGAGTCAAGCCCGTCAGTTCGAGTTCTCGCAAGGTATAATAACACATAACGCACCTGTCGGAATGTTCGTGATACATGAACGCCAAGACGTTGAAATTCAATCAGACTTAATTTTGGATTCCTCCCTGGCACGAGTAAAATATTTATACTTTTTGATGACGCTTTTTAGGTCAATTAAATGAATGATCACATTGGAAGTGCATCGTAATAAAACATTCGAATAGTTTAGAGAAAAAATTATAATTTGAGGAATTTATTTGAGGTTTAGACAATTTTCTCGAATCGTTATATAGGTAACATGAAGTGTCAGTTAGTAGGCAGGTATCGTTTGTAGGATTTCTCACGATATATGGGAACAATAGAGTCCTGATTCAATGATTAATGTTTATGCTCATCGTACCAATCAGGTGTTTCTATGCAGCGGTTGAATCATCGTGAATTCATTGAAGAGTTACGAGGAATATGATGGAACAAGGTATTAAATCGCGAGAGAGGTTTTTCGTTATACACTCAAGAGCGATACAATTGTGTGACGAAGTGACTAACTGAGAGTGAAAAAAAAACGTGAACCGAACGACGTCGCAGGTTGCTATATATACGCCGATGCGTATAAGTGTGTATATACATATACACAGATTCGTCACTAAATCTATTTGAACAAGAGTTATTAATAATGTGTATGGCGTACAAAACATGGTGGATTTCAAATACAAGCTCGTCTCTCGACCTCTTTGACGTTTTTGTCGCGGTTATCAGCTCCGACGAATATTGCACGGCAGTGAAAATCTGTCTAGTGCGTGAAACAAAAATGTAGGCTGACTTTGATTCAATTGTCATCCATACAAGTTGAGTGCATCGGAAAAATATGTGCGCGATGAATCGTGTGTTGAGTCAGGCCGATGATTGAATAAAACGATAAACACTTTGCGTGCGCTGCGGTGAAAAAGAAAATCTAAATACAAAATATTAATCAGTCAAATATCTCGTTTGATTTCCTGATTTGAACACTTTGCATCTACAAACCCTGTGTGTTACGTATACAATATTTGTATCCAGGAAATTGCAAGAACCCGGTGTGTTCTATCGATACCAATAGAAAAGCATTTTTATCAGTAACGACATATAAAGTACATATACAATCGCTATCGTACAGATATCATTGGTCGAGGGCGCGTGTCAAACGTGCGTGCTAGTCACACGACCGTGTCGTTCGAATGTATTTCTCCATATATTGCTACCGAGAGTACGAGTTTACGAAACACGTTTTGTTTCGAACGGTTCGAACGTTTATATGCATATATATATATATATAT
>JABSMR010067890.1:0-13667 GCA_018902295.1 Dusona sp. PSUC_FEM 10030013 | reverse complement strand
TTTATTTTTATTTAATATTTATTTTTAACCTTTTTTTTATTTCCTTCTTTTTTATTTTTATTTAAAGTTTATTTTTAACCTTTTATTTATTTCCTTCATTTTTATTTTTATTACTTTTATTCGATGTTTATTTTCATCCTTTTTTTTATTTCACTTTGGTTCAATAACTTACCTCTTTTTTTCTCAAATCCTGAACGTTGGGAATTTAGAGAGGGTGAAATTGGGGGCTTAGCCGGAAGGGGAGGCGGTCCTTTTCCAATCACTTTATCTTTTTCGATTGGTTGGAGATAATAACCATTTTCCTCCGGCTAGAAGTTGAAATACTCATTATTGCAGTAACGAACATAAAAATCTGATAATATTATACAAAGAAAGAAAAAAACGTATTTAAAAAATGTTGTTTTCACTAAAAATAGTGTTTAACGAAGGTAAGAAAAAGTTATTATATTGGAATATCTTGATATTGATATTTTCTTAAGTTGCTCAAAAATGGGTTTCAAAGTTCAACTTTTAGCAAACTTTTTGTTCATAAAACCTTGTAAAGGCTAATAAAAATCAATTTTTCAGATTTCGAATGCAATTTGAAACCAGGATTCGCACAACTTTGCATTTATTTTCTCGATTAACTTTTACGTTCCATTTTATTCAATTCGGCAAGGGAATCTATGAAAATAGGGACGAAAATATGTTTTCCTGATACGACTTTCGAGAGGAAAAAAATGTGAATGGAAAAAAAAATGAAAACAGTTATTACCGTTTCCGTAATCGATTCATAAATCTCATATTCCTCGTCTTGTCTGTCTTGGCTGGTAATGCTAGGTGTTTTATAGACGCTTTCGAGAGAACTTTGCCTGGCACTACTGAGGCTTTGTTTGCTGTCGACGCGTGCCAGTGACAATCTTTTATTTTGCTCGATGATTTGTTCGTCGAAAGGTTCGTACTCGTCCTCGCTCTCCTCGGTGCGGGTTGGTAGATTAGCGACAAGGTCCAAGTTTCGTATGGTGAGGGGTGGCCGTGGTAAATCAGTTTCGGATCTTTCAGGGTTAAGATTTTTTTCCAATTCCTCGAGGTTCGTAGAGCTCACGGCAAGTAGATTGTCGTTAAGAATTTGCTGATTGAGGCTCGGTACGACGTCGTGAAGAAACGATTTTTGGGGCTTTATTTCAGGCGGCGATTTTTCGAAGATCGTCGGCGCTTTGATCACTTCGTTTTTTATCTCCGACGTCGTTTTTCTCGCGTTTATAAGTTTGAGCTGTTCCTTCAATTGTTCGGCTAGTGTTTTCTCAGTTTTACCATGAAGATTCGAGACATTTTTCGATTTAGTCGCTACGAGAGCCTGCTCGGATTTGACATAATTCGCGTAAGTGCTCTCGTCCTGGTCTGGAGCATCATCGATATCCGTCTCGCAATTGGTGTAAGTACTTTCAGTGACTTCCCCCTTTTTCACTCTGCACGAAACGCGTTTGTTCTTGCTCAATAAATGATCTTTCTCTCGGGACGAAATCGAACAAGTTTTCTCGTTTTCACGAAAGATCATGAGGCTGTTACGAAATTCGGAATTTCGCGAACACGATTGACCGAGTGACGACGTAATTTTTGTCGCGTTCTGATTGCTGTTGCTACTGCTTGCATTGGAGCGCGAATTTCCTGCTGAATCTTCGTCGTCGGCTTCGTCGTCATCTGCATCGTCCTCGAAATCCGTTCCCCAGGAACCAGTATCGCTCATCAATTCTTCGCTCTTCTCCTCCGTTACATGCTTTTTTTCCGTCACATATTTTTCTGGAGATTTTTTCAAATCCTCCACGAATCTCCATAAACTCCTTAAACAATAATAACGATAATTGTTTATTCATCGTGTTATAATTACTGCGCAATTGATGGTTTTCAAAGTCAAAATAAACACGAATCTTATTTGCACAGCTACGAAGCAGTATAAAAATATTTCTTTAAAAAAATCGAATGAAAAATAAAACAAAACAAAAATATACGTTTTCTCCGATCAGCCGGATTATCTCAGAAGCAGGAACTCCCGGATATTTTTATGCATTTCGCACGTACGAAGATTATCCATCGGCAAACATCGTATGAACCTGCTGCGCATTTTTTTCCGACACAGTCGAATTTTCGATAAAAGTAAAAGTTACACGTTTTTTTTACTTTCATTAGAAAATAATGTGGAAATTATATATTTCTCGAAATATCACGTGTTTCGGGGACAGTTGAGAATCTGCTCTTAAACTGTCTCTTAATATCGTATATTCAAAAAAATGAATAATTTTGGATCAGTTTTAAAAATATTTTTGCGAAAAAATGTTTTTTTTTTTTTTCGTTGTTCGTATAATTTTACTTACAGCTGCTTGTGAAGAAAAAAAAACGTACCATGTTAAGGGTCGAGTAAGATCGCTCTTCCACAGTGCCAGCTTGCCCTCAGTCAAGTGCTGCAACGATCGTAACATTAATTACACGAAATTAGCATTCATTATAGAGCGAGCACGGAAACAAGGGAATAAGAACGTGGTACCGAAGAAAGTCTAGACGATTCGAAAAAAAAAAGTGAAAATAAAGAAAATACAATATTTTTCAAATAAAAATTCTTGGGCAATGTATTTTTTGAGCATTAATTAATTATACACCAAATCAAATTTGTAAACATCTGTACAACTATAAATCTATATATTTGGTTTGAAAAGTAAGAAAATTGTAAGATAATTTCGTCAACGAAAACACAATCTCATAAACAATTCGGATTGGCGGTAATCTTTCGTAGTAACGTTACAATCGACAGTTTTGATCTTACTAAATTCACTCTCCCATCTGATCCTGTGTAGTAAATCTCTTGAATGAATCATCAAAGAGATAATATTGTTTAATTCGCTCTCTTGCTTTGGAGTTATTTTACAAAGTTCAATAACAGCCATTACGAATGATTAAAAATCATGCACGTTTCATTGTTGTCTGCAATATTGTTTTCAAAACTTTTATTTCGGTATAATTATCGTGGCCAGTGATAATTTGACTCACCAGAAATTCGTCACCATCGATCTGACGCTTCTCAACAGCTTTGCAACAATCGTCCAGACCATTCTAAAATAAATCATTAGTTCATATTATTTTCTTCAAAGTACATATTTTCAGCAATGATAATAATTATTATTCAAAACGTTCAAAATATTATTATTGTCGTTGTTATTATAATTATTTGTATTGTTCTGTTACTATTACGAAAATTGAGGAAAAATATGTATTTTTTTTTTTAATTATTTGTTATTTGTAGCATTTTTCTAAATCTCTATTTCTTTGAGATTAAAAAATCGTTATACAGTAGTATTTGAATGAATCGTTTGTCATTTTTTACTTTTCTGATATTCAATACGTTTTTATTCCTGAAAATAAATGTTTATTGCATTAAAAGACGTTTCGATAATTTTGAATTTTTTTTTTTTCAAATTTCAATATTAATTATTTCATTTAAAAAAAATAGGACGATTAGACGTATGGAAGAACTTTTTTTTTATCTTTTGTTTTTTTTTAGTATAAAGTTTATTCTTAAATGTTTGAAAGAGTAATGAAATTTTGAATCAAATGAATTTGAATTTATCGTGACAAATGCTCCCTTTGATTTGAGCCAATTAGAATATTCACCTAGACCCCGAAATCTATTTTATCGATCGCGAACCTTACACCGGGGTCGGAAACGACCCCGTTCTTCTCTTTAGCATAAAATGTTCTCCGTATGCGATAATGAGGGTTAATTGAACACAATTCTCTTCGTTTTTTAATAACGAAAAGAATGGTGTATGATAAAGTCTCATTCGGTCAACATTCAATGATGAAAATTCTACAAAACGAAAAAAGTTTCGAACAAATGCAAAAAATAAGATTTTACTAACTAAATTGGAGTCGTTTTCGACCCCATCGTAGGGGCCTAAGGTTAAAAAAAAGATTTGCGTATTCCTCACGCACATATATATTATATTTGTGTTTCTATAATTAGACAGCTGTACAGAGAGAATTTAAGAATATCTCGTTTGCAAAAGGTACCTTTAAGACTGCAGAGGGAAAGACTGAAAGCCGAAAATAAAAAAAAAATACAAATAATTATGATTTTAACACGTGTGTGATGTATGGAAGCAAAAAAAATACGATTCCGCGTCCACGTTATTCGTCCGCCTCGTAGATCGTTGACCCGTGGATCAATGAATAAGTCGATTCTCTCGGCAGTTCTGTGCATATGTACAAAGGACGATATTATGTCGAATGTGTTGGAAAATAATTGTCCATTGCACCGAAATTGTAGAAAAAAACAAATTATTGAATAGATCGAAGATCGCGAAATTCATTTTTACACCTGACACACACACGCGCACGATAAAAACACATTACGGTATATCAGGAGATTACGAAAGAATGCAAGGTGGAGACGAACGTACAAAGGCATAATAGCAGAACACACGTCACACAGAAATGTTGATAAGCCCTGCTGGTTTAAAAAGATGTCAAAGGAGCTCTTACCTTCCGTAAGAGTGACACTACGTCGTTGGTATTCCAATTCGATATTTCTTCGAGGGCGACGATGCGAGATAAAGTTTTTGACATTGTCCGTTTGTACTCCCGGTTAAAAAAAACGAGTGTCGCACGTGACGACGCGATACGCGCATCTGTGCAACCTTTTTTTGTGGGCGAGGTTGTACTTGTGTGTGATAATTTCTCTGACCGTATGAACTACGTGTTTTTTTTCTCAGTCTTTCATTCCCCTTCTCCACACCCCCACCGCCCCTCCTCTTTTGAGTCACGCGTGTCTTTTTCGTCGAGTGTACGTATATAAGTGCGAGTTGCTAGGAGTGGTACGCGTTCGTCGAGTCGTGTCACCATGGCACCAAGTGGTTTTCTACTGGTCTCACACATTCTCTCCTATCATCAAACTCCCCACCACCGCTTCTTATATTTGTTTTTTTTCTCCTTCACAAGAAAACGCCGACAGAGTAGTAGAAAAATCGCGACCTCCGCACATGCAGCTAGTTTGGTCTTTAACTCTCTCGTTTCAACTGAAGAACTCTCGGTTTTACAGCTGATCGATCAAAAGTTTTACGGAAACACAAAGTATACGAGATTATTTTATTCTCAAAGTTTTTTGTTGTTGTTTTTTTCCCCCTTCGATTCGACGTTCGACGAGTTCGACGAAGTCGACCGCATTGTTTCAAATTCTTATCACGTATGTTTGTTAAAACTACGTTAGTCAGACACAAGCGGTTTTATTATTGAAAAATATATTACGTATTTTTATTTGTTTTACTAATGCTTTACCATGCGATATTCAAAAGTCTTAGCGAGCGACGTTGACAATCATATCGTCACCATTTCTCATACTTTATCAATGCTTTTTACAAATTTCTATTTGTTATAGCTCGGGTTTACATACAGGAGGTTATTTACCTCATTTCCGGCTTTTTTACATTTATATTGAACCTTGACCGGGTACCACATGCATGCTTAATAACAATATCTATATATACAACATTTATGTATTCTTTTTTGTAAAATAAATTGAGAAAAGTATTCGTGTAAAAAAATAGAAACATCCAAAGCAACATGACAGAGTACAAAGTTTGAAATGATTTGTGATTTTCCGATCAACTCATTCGATAATAGCTTGATTAATGTGTTTGTATCGGATTTTTACTCTCCGAAAGGTTTCGAATATCCATATTCGAAATAGATCGTCTTTTGATTCGTAATTACAGTGAGAACTATAACTTTTGATTTTCGCAACCGAACTGTTTTTTTATTGGCGCATTTTATTTTGAGGCTGCGCGAGAAAGATTTCGTTCATTCAAGATTTCACGCACAGCGCAATCGCGTTGAAAAGCAATTTTTTGACTCCATAAGCTCAGTGATCGAGCTCGCGTAGGCTTGTACACTCGTTCGAACAGATTCAGATTTCGTTATAAATAAACGCTTCGAAGCCTTCTAGAATTCTCAATTCTTTAATAGTCCCTCTTGCGTCCTTTTTACGAGTGATTATCGCGTATTTTCCGAGTTAAAAATTCACAAAATGACACTGAAGAATCTTGACACCGTCGAAGAATTCGATGAATTTGTTAAGTGAGTGAAAAAAACCTCATAATACTACAATAATTCTGTTAACTTAACCTCAATCGCATCATTTTCCGAGAGAGCGATTTTTACGAACGTTATATTTCAAATTTTATCGATCTTTCCAATTTTATTTTCAGTTTTAATTTGAGCTTCAAAATCTTGGAATAATTTAATGTAAATTCTAGACTAATTTTATCTCGGGTCTTTGTTTAAATCGATAAAATTTAATTCAGTCAAATTTAGCATGTATCTCGTTCAACAGGATTAAAAAAAAGTACTTTTGTAATGTTCGTGAAATAATTTACAGAATATCTGTACTCGTCGAATAAATTCGTCAACTACACGAATTTTCTTAATACAAAAACAAATGAAACACAGGCAATGCATTGCTCCGGCATGATTGATTCTTTGAATTAATTGTCTCGCCGAACCATTTTCCATAAAAATGTAAAAAATTCAGGCGACATATTCAGGATTCGTGATCGCTTGCCAAATTTAAAAAGGATTTACCGTTGCAGATTTGAGATATTTTCTACCAAAGATTCTACAAGTTTACATGTGTTTCTTATACGGAACAATTAAAATTTTTAGATTTCTTGTAATGGCTTTGAAACTTTTGTACAGATTTTTTGTAGAAAATTGACAATTACAGTGGAATATATGGCAAAGTTGGTAAAACAAAACTAGGATTACCATTACCATAATTGATAATAATTAATTACTAATAATAATTACGACCATAGGATTTACCATTTAGTTTCAGAGATCACACACAGGCAAAAGTTAGTATTAGAACATATAGAGAATGTTTTTATTTCTGAAACTCAAAAATTTATACGAGGCATTCGATTCGTTACTTTATAAGTTTTCATATTTCTATGAAATGAAACGATCGACAATGGAAAAAATGTACTCTTAAATTTACAGCATCCGTTTGATATAATTTAATTTTCTATTGTTTAGAATCTTTTGCTGAAAATAATATTTTGCCATTCAACCGAACAATCATACACATATTTCTTGTACTATATAAATAATTTTTATTAGCTCTTAATATTAATGGAGACATGCGTTCGAAAATCATACATTTTTGCAAATGGCAAGAAAATAACTGAATGGGTTGAAATATTCAAGAACTTTGGAGATCATTTTGTAGAACCTCAAGGAAATTCATAGGCTATTTTAGATCCTTCTAAAAAAAGAAAATATATTAATAGGAAAATTCTAGATTATTCGTCAATATATTCTATAAATTGAAGAAATTTTTCTAGATATTTTTGAATCAAAAGTATCTTTTGGAATATTAGAAAATTATGAAATTTTTGGATCTTTTTTTATTCCCAAAAAAAGGCAACAAATTTCGAAAATTTAACTACCGTGAGAAAAGTTAAATCACTGGTGACAATAATAATTGGGTAATTATTAAGTATATCAGAAAAAAATGTACAGCCTGATTTTACGGAGAGCCGCAATTCAAAATATTTATTATTATTGAAAAAACTGAATGACAAAAATAAAAAAAAAATACATTCGAATTGTTCACAGGTCCAAAGATTTGTCGGTTGTACATTTTCAGGCGCAATGGGCAGCCCAGTGCGCTCAGATGAACGATGTATTGGAAGAAATAACAAAATCGAACGAGTACAAGACAGCGAAATGCGGAAAAATAACTGCGGAGGATGTACCGGCGATAGCTCTGAAACATGGAGTGTCGGCGGTGCCTACAGTTCTGCTAATGAGAAACGGAGCAGTGGTGGATAGAGTGGACGGTGCTAATCCTCAAGCACTGGTAGAAAAGATCAAGGAACAATTAGCGGATGAGAAGAGCACGTCAGCGGAGAATCTGAAGCCTCAAATGAGTTTGGAAGAAAGATTGAAGAAGCTTATTAATCAAGCGACATGTGTTCTGTTCATGAAAGGCGATCCGGCGAACCCACGCTGTGGCTTCTCCAGGACCATTGTATCTCTTCTGGACAGTTACAACACGGATTATAGCACATTCGATATCCTTCAGGACAACGCAGTGAGGGAAGGTCTAAAGAAATTCAGCAATTGGCCAACTTATCCACAATTATACTTAAATGGAGAACTATTGGGTGGTTTGGACATTATTAAAGAAATGAGCGAAAGTGGAGAGCTGGATGGCATGTTACCTAAAAAAATGAACGAAAGGTGAGCAGAGCCCTTTTCCTTCTGTCAGAAACAATAGATTTTCTGCTCCGTTTCTTTTTATTATTTGCGACGTTAATTTTTATCGATATTCAACTTTCGTACAATTCCCGACAAATTTATCTCGTTAACAAAATGTAAATTCTTCTTTCCAGCAGTTAGAGTTTACGAGAGGACTTAAGCTTTTTGCGTCTTACAAGCCCGTAGCTAAGATGTGTATTATTTGTACGAGAGAGACCATTCCCCGAGATGGTGCGAAGAAGAAAGGGAAGAAGAATAAATTAAGTTTCCATTGCAACATACAATGTTTTTTTGTACATCGTCGCAGTGAAGAATGACCTCCTTTTCCTCGTGGCTCGTGATTCATCCAAGACATCCGACAATTTTTCTCCAGCATTCCGAACGAGTGGGGAAGGTTCATAGTTCATCGGAGCGAGACAGATACGGAATAAAGGTTTTGTACTTGGCGATATCTAACGCGGATGTGGGGAATTTTTGTCTTCAAAGTTGTGACTTTTGCCGATTTTTCAACCGCTGGATCCGACCAGTAAATTTACGTTTTCTTCGTGTAATAAATTTCAATGTAACTGGAAAACGAAGGATATTTAATAACAATGAAAGAAACATTTTGGATTTACTGAAACATGGTTTTGCATCGTTATTAAGATTCTCAATGTTAAATCTATATTAACGAACGATATAACACAGAAGAGAATTTGTTCTGTGTCTATTTTAATTGGAAATAATTCAAATAATTTTAATTGTACATCTAGCGTAATTTTCGCTTTCCTTTGCTACCGACACGAGCTCCTTTCTTCGCTCCGGATATGATGTTTTTGAATCTACCGGCGCTCTTCATCTTTTTCCTGCAAGACAATTTTTTCTTTTGAGTAAATTATCATTTTTTAATGCGGATTGGAGCAATTGAATAAAATAATACCTTTTGTTAAGAGCGGCTCGAGTTAAAGGCACATACGCGAAAGGATCTGGTTTTCCCTTCTTTTTCACATCGCCTTTAGCCTTGCGCGATCTATATTCGGCGCCCAAGTCCTCGTTAGTTTTGGACGCCTTAACGGGTCGATGGATACCGGTACCGCCAGCTGTAAAATTAATGTAAATTTTCAGTTTCTCCTTTTATTGCTCTTTTTCGATAACATAACGACGAAATTACCTCGATATTTGGATGGCGCTTTCGTACTGGCTGCGTCCGTGCTTCCACTTAGCTTTCGTTTTCTTGGTCCCGCTTTTCCGGATACCGTCGATTTTGTATCATCCTCGTCATCTGTAAAGAGATTGGATAAAACTCATGCTTTTTCTAATTCATAATCATTGGAGAGAAAATCCTATTAACCCTTTCATATATACATTTTTCTTTACGTACGATTTACTGAAAACCTTTAAGAATTTATGAAAAATTACGAAAACCAGCTAAAGTTTTCAGCGAATATAATTGTTAATTCAAATTTAGTACAGAAATTATGACATCTTGATTCTTTTCGTCAAAAAATACAAAACGATAAATTTTGAAAAAATTCTCTTAAATTCTTCGGAGTGTAATAAGTTTGCAAAAAAATTGCCATTACGATTTTCAAAGTAGATTACTGGAAAACGCATATTTTCATGAAAAAGTATGAATTTTGACTATTTGTTTGCATATTGTATTTTTGCAATTAACAAATAATGACTGTTCCTTTTTTTTGCACTTTCGAATGTTCTAGGGACCATGTAGAAAAACAAAAACTTGGTAGTTTTAGGTAAGAAAGTAAATAACAGCATAAATAAAAAGCTGCAAAAAAATAAGTGAGACGTTCAAGACCAATTTTCCAAGGAAATTCGTTTCGATTACCTTTTTTAATTATCTTTGTTTTTACACCGCATTATAGGCAAACGAAAAAATTGAGTTTTTAAACATACAAACTAATATTTGTTGAGACGACGAGGCAACAATGAAGACTCACCCATATCATCGTCAGAATCGCTACCAAGGAATGGCAGTTTCTTTTTATTTTTCTTTTTGTTGTCGGTATCACTATCGTCATCGTCATCGCTTCCGTCCTTGATAATAAGGCGACCGTCGCCGGCAGTTTTGAAACTGGAATCTTTGGTCTTAGATTTTTGTGTATTTGTTGTTGATTGGCTAGGTTTGGTGGCTAAAATAAAAAGTGGTTGATTAAGTTGAGGTTTGAATTTTGAAAGAAATTCCTGGTCGAAAAAAAGGAAAATTCACGAACCCGTAATGTTTCTCGCGGCTGTTGGATCGACCAAGTCAACGATATTATCGCCAGCCTCTTGAATCCAAGTTTGTTTTTTGTTAGATTTTTTCTGTCTCTTTCCGGAGTCCTCTGTCTCGGTATCCTCGAATTCTTCGTCGCTGTCTGCCAGGATTTCCTCGACGCTCTTGGGTCTCCTTTTAACGCTAAATTCTTCGTCGCTGGCTTCTTCGTTCTTGGATCCTCGATCGTCCTTGGACTTTTGTTTCCTCGTTTCGATCTTACGAATATTTTTGAGCCTCTTGTGCATCATCTCGTCGGAGGCTGGTATCAATCCGCCAATCATTTCGATGCTGTATTTTCTTACGAGCTTGACCAGTATATCGCGAACTTTTTGCCTAAAGTGCCTTTTGCAGTCGTCGGTCATGCCGCAGAGGGCTTGCACGATTTGTGGCAAAGTCGGACCGATGACGGTGGTAGGAAACGCGGACAGATAAACTTTGATGAAGCTGAGAGCCGACAGCGCGATTTCTCTCGTTGGGCCAGTCAGCAGGGAACAAGCGTGTTCGAGGACTTGGTGAACCGTTGCGACTCCGATAGAACCGTTGTATCTGTAAGTCAAAGAAGCCAAAGCCAAAAGAGTCGCGCTGCAGTAGCTCGGCGATCCTCCAAGACCTGCGACGAGCATTTCGATGTATTCTTTAAAATCTTCCGGATCTTTAAGCAATTTATCGCCGAGTGAGTTCAACAATTGATAAGCTGAATTTCGGCATTTTTCGTTAATCTCCTTAATGGCTAGAACGACCTCGGGCACGATGGCTCGTAGGAATTTGGTTTTTTCAATTTGCGGATGCGTTTTGACGAGGTGATCGATACAACGTAAGCGAGCTGCTTTGCTCGAGGCGACAGTCATCGGGGCTGAGTTGGTCAATAACTTCTGTATCACTCGACGATTTTCCGTAACAAAGTCACGACAAACTTGGCTCTGACTCGCGCAAATCTCTTCCAAAAATCTGTACGCCTTCTTTTGCTCCTTCTGACGTTTATTGTCCATTAAAATCGGTGCGCACTTGTCATAAAGGGCCTGAATTCTCTCTGTGTCTGTGTACTGCGTTAACGCGCGAATCAGGTCAAATATGCTTTGGCGTGTAAAATCGTCGTTGTCCGTTTCGTCCAAACGCGCAAGAGCTCGATCGAACAACTCGCCGGTCAATTCTTTGCCGGTTATGGGCAAGTAAACTTTAATCGTGTCGAAAGCCGCGAGCCGCTGTCCCTCCTCGTCCGAACCGTTTGGTTTGGTAGTGTAGAGATTAAACAAAAGTGGAAGATAATTTTTGGCGAAGCGTGACAATTCCTCTATGTCCTCGGTTTTTCCGGCTTCGCTCGATCGAGTTATCAATTTACGCAACGAAGCCATCACCGATATTCTCAAATCTTTCCTTCCGCTTATCGCCATTCCCAAAATTTTAGCGATACTCTTGAAATTCTCCTTAACATCGATCGCGTTGTTACAAAAACTCGGCAGTAAAGCCCATATTTGCGAGCACAATAATTCGTAACTGTGAGCCCCGATTCCATCGTTCTTCGTCTTCAATTCCGCACATTTTTTCTCGCACATCGTCGCCATTGGCAGCAACGACTCGATGAAGTATGCGAGAGAAGCTTGGCTCGTACAATCTTTCAATACTGGCAAGAGCCAACTTCGCTTCAGATCTATTATATCCTCGTTTCCTCGCAACGGAATTTTCTTCAGAACTATTTCGGGACCCATGGATTTTACCGCAGCACCAACGGCGTATTCGACCTCCGCGTTGTACGTGAATTTATGGGAATCCCGTAAGTCAGCGAGATCAACAAGAATCTTGGACAATTCGTCTTTGCATGTTTCACCTGCTACTTGGAAGAGCACAGCCTGTAAATGCAGAACGTGATGCCATGCACCGTTGTAACGATATTTCATGCCCGATTGTACGAGTTGAAATATTTTACACAATGTCGTATTATATTTTTTGGCTAACTCTTCCTTCGTGCACAGCGGCGCCACGCAAACTTGCAAGAGAGTTTTCATCGTGTGAGAAGCTGCGGTAAGCACTTCGGGCTTGTCGGATAACCACAGCTCCGTTGATTTCTCAATCATGCGGGGAATATTAGCGGCACACAGATGAACATCGTTCCTGGATCAAGAAAAAATCAATAAATGTTACACGCGTGACCTCGCAATTCTAATTTTCAATATTTTTACATATTTATCTATTTTCAAAACGACATATTAAATCGTTGTCAACTCTCGACCCCTCGAACGGGCTTGAAAGGACCTCGAATTTTTTTTTTAGTACAAAACTTATTTTTTGAATGTTTTCGATACTTTTTTTCAATTTATAGAGTTTTAATCATTAAATGGTGACCACATGCCACCTCATTATACGCCATTCTCTTCGTTATCAAAAAACGAAGAGAATCGTGTATAATTAAACCTTATTATCGCATTCGAGGAACATTTTATGATGCAGAGAAAATTGGGGTCGTTTTCGACCCCGTTGTAGGGTTTGCGTTTGGGAAAATATATTGTAAGGGTCTACGATTAAAAAAATAGATAACAAATAAAGAATGAGGATGAAAAAAAATCTTATGTAATAAAAATCGAGATAATGGGAGCGAAATAAAATAATTGAAAATTGAAGAAACGAGCGTTAAGATTTAATTTGGAAAAATGACTTACGTCACAAGATTGCAATGTGCTTCCTGCATGACAGCGAGCCAGGCTAGGGTGGGTTGAGTGTCGCCAGGTGCTGGTTGATAATCGTACAACGCATTGATGATCTGTGCGTTTAATTGTGATGGGAGTACAGCTTCCGGTGGTCGGGACACAAATAAGCTGTGAAGAGTTTGTAAACAGCATGATGTGACGAGAACATTGTTAAGTGTCATTATCCGAAGAAGAGCTTCGCAGACCGATTTGACATGAGACTTGGGTAACTGATGAGCGATGTCCTTGAGCAACGTAAGGACGTGGAGCGTCGTTGTGATACTGCCAGGCTGTCCGGTACTTTCCAATTGTGCCATACAGTGTTTAGCTATTTGAGTCGCCGCTGGATGGTAAGCCGGAGCATCGTCTGCTCTCATTATATCGCTTCCTAATCAAGATTATTTCAACAATTAAATACCATTGAATGCAATTAATACTTAATAGTA
>JABSMR010067779.1:0-13668 GCA_018902295.1 Dusona sp. PSUC_FEM 10030013 | reverse complement strand
AACGCGAGACTAACGTTCACGAGAGACTCGTAAGGGCTTATTTTTGTGGAGTACACATAGGTTATAGGCATTGTCGCGATTCTTTGTGAACCTGAGGCTAAAACTGACCCTTTCCTTTTTCCCTTCATCATCGCATATCTGCACTTCTGTCTTGGATTCTTTTGCTTCGAAGCTAACGCCTCCCATAGTTCCATCACTTCTTTTGCTTCTTTTTTCTTGCGAAGTATTGCACTCGAGCTTCCCCCTTCCCCCATTATATTTCTATACGCCTCTTCCTCTCCCTTTCCCTGTGTATTCGAATTTCTCTTATCGAAGCTCAGACCATAACCCTCGACCCTGTGCTCTCGAAGTGGATACTCGAGATGTATGATCCCTTTCTGTGTAAGAAAACTCGAGGGTGCAGTCAACCAGACGCAGTCCCCAGAATATTTACGGAAATGAGAATTCCTATTCTTCGTTAAGCCATAAAAATTCACGGAAATAAATATTAACATTCAGTGGGAGCTTTTCTTCAAATAGAAAACAGTTTTGCTCGAGCAGCAAATGAAACAGGTTCCTCGTAGGAGACATCTGCCATTTCTCCTACGATTCAACGTTCGCAGGTCTCAGCTCTGATATTTTAACAGATTTAATTTCCTTATGCTTAGAAAAACTGGTTTTAAATTGTGAAAAGAAAGCTTGCTTGCGAAAACAGTCGAATTCCCATTGGAAAACCTCGGTTTTCATGCAATAATAGAACGGGTTTAGTATTTCAAAATAATTTCCAATAACTTTTGTTCTAATCGATTAAGCAGTTTTTAGTGAATCGAGAATTTCATGATCGATCGTTTTTATGTTTTTGTTTATTGACAAGTGTATCGCGCATGAGCACCATTTTCGTCGTGAAGTTTTTTTCCCCCTTGCTACATTGTTCCGTTTTTCGTTTCCGGTCTCTAAACCCCACTGATACTCCATTACGACCCGGATATATCTCGCGAAGGATTCTCGGGACACACGTTATCACGAGATCGAGAGCCCGGAAGCGCCAGCAGCAAGTATATACATCGCGGCACAGTATCACGGACAATAAGACAGTGGTAGTTTGCTGTGTGTTATGGGTATACGGAGGCTGAGCTTGGTGCGCAAAAAAGAGAGACTAGGTCATTCTGGCTCGAAGGCACGACGAGCTGCCAAGAAGGGGCTTTTCTCTGAGGCATTTAGTTAACTACCGCTATGAATCTCTACAGCAGAAATGAACGAATAGAAACTCCAAACGAGCGGGGCATCGTTGTACTGCTGTAAACCAGACAGCGTTTTCTATCTAAAGCATACACACACGCGTGTGTGGTCTAACGAAGTTTTCTATTTTTTTAATTAAAAATTCTAAAGATATTAATTTTCACACGAGTCAATCGCCTTCTTCTTTCATTTACAAAGATGTCTCTCCCTCTCTCACTCTCCTCTTTTTTTCGCCCTGCGAACTAAAATCCCATTCATATAATCTCTTCTGTGAAAATAACGCTAACGAACATTTCATATAACAAAGGGAACTCTAAAATTCGCGGCGGTTGAAGAGAGGCTGCAGATTCTACAACAGATTGAAATTAATTTCCTCGAACCTTCATTTTCTTTCTATTTCCCGTTGATACAGTGCGGTATTCATGATTTCCGGATATCATCTGGGATGCGTTTCTGCACGAGCGAGTTTAACTATCGAATCGACCAGAACATAGCCTCCGACATTCAAATTTCAGAGCTACAAACTGGAAGAGAGATAACCCTCTGGTTATACGGTCCGGAAATCATGAGTCCCCATTGCGGAACAATGCAAGAAGTAGAAGCAAAAAAGCGTAGCTTTTTTCTTATATCATTGCGGTATAAAGTATCCGAAGCGAGCACAGAAAAAAGCAAATTATCCTGAAGCTATATAAAGCGACACGTTTTCCGATTAAACGCTGCAAAGTAGCACGGACATATACATGGATATCACACATATAGAACGTTCACGTCGAAATACTTTTTCCTTAAATCCTCTTCTCTTCTCACAGCTGTACGAACGCGTACGTACACCTTCAAACATTCTGGATAGACTAGACGATTAATGAAGTACGTGACGCGCAGGTTTACAGCTGGATCGTGTTCATTATTGAACGATTTCCTCTCGCGATAGCCACGAGCATACATAACGATTTTTTTAAAAGGTAAATGGCAAGACGGTATACGAAAAAAAGTAGATAAATGACACCGTAAAAATAAAAATAATTGATTGAAACTTTATACAAACGTTAAATAATTAAAAAGTAATCCTCGAGTTGAGATTTTTCCAATTAACTGGAACCCATCAGCTATAGCTTCGACTGAAGATTAAAAAACAAAGGCAAGAAAAAAAAAATAGATGGAAAATATCAGCAGGGGGATTGTTTGGTATTGGCATTAATTCGTATACTTCTACACATTCCGAGAATATACATGAATATATGCAGCATTGGGAAAAATGCATTCGAGGGTAATCCTATTCCATATGTATTTTACCGATCCTCTCTCATCGCTCCTCATTGTATTGATCCGTTTCGAGACTTGGGAACGTTCGCGGACGGATTTTCAATTGTGAAAATGGCTGAAAGCGTAAAAAAAAGGAAAAGAACAAAACTGTGTGTAAATAAAATAAACGTGTTCAATCGACAGCAATTCACCTGATAGAGAATGCTATACTGATTGGTAAAATGAGAGCCACCGGGTTTTGGAATAGAGGTAATCGACATTTCAGAGGAGCAAAAATCCGATGTATCAAATGCAAGAATTTACGCCACCGGCTATGTTATACTACTCCACAGTATATATTTACACACATCTTATATGTATGTACACATATACATGGCGAGAAAAAGTAGAAAAGCGCGGTGAATCGCTCAAAGTTAATTTCAACGATTGCAAGGAATGGGCCAGGTATGGATGGACCGAATCTCGCCTTGGCTTATGCCACTCGATATATGATACGTTCAATGCAAAGGAAGGGAGTCACGAGTTCGTATACCCGTGAAATAGTTGAAAATATCGTTGGCTTGATGCTTCGATAGAGACCCGTCGCATATTGGCTTCATTTGCACATTTCGTTTCGCTCATCTCGTCTACTCGCTTGCTTGCACATTTTTCCACCTCCACGTGAATTCACCAAATGCCTTTTTTACCGTATATATACTTCGAGTACACGCGCTCGTTCGACGAATTTCAAAAATTCAGAATCTTTCCCGAGACTATCGAGCAATTTGAAAAATTTCGTATTGTTGATGTACACATTTTTCAAATAAAATTTAAGTCAATATAATGGAATTTTTTTTTTCAATATTTCATCGATTTTTCCACACAGCACATATGAATTTTACTGAACGTGAGTGTAAAATGCTATCTGAAAAAACAGCTGCAACTAAAAGTGTCCACTTTACATTTAACACGTGCATTCCATTTAGATTAAATTCAGTGATATATTTTTGAACAAATAACCGAATAGCTGCATAAAAACGTATGTGAAAACCACACGAGTTCCAAACACGAATCCCTCCACCAGTCTGATTAATAATGATCGTTCGTACGAAAAATTTCACGAGGCAGATAAAAATCATGGTCTGAAAGTAAATCCCGACAGAAATATTTAACGAGTAATCAGAATCGCTTTGAATAAAAACAATAAGGCTTTTTTCACTGGTCATACTCTTCTTTCCGTCCAAGAGACGAAGGGGTTGAGAATCCCCATCATCGTTCGTGTGCAGGTAGAGATAAAATCTTCATTCAAATTTCCCTCAGTTGAGTACCGAACCTCCGCAAAAGTACGTCCTTGGTGAGCGGAAAACAGCAGGAGCTCGAAAAGTAAAAGTGTGTGTGGTAGTTGCCCTTGTTTCCTGCCTGTGGTCGTAGCTATCCTGTGGTAACTCTTTCACCCTACGATGAGAGGTTATCCCCTATGGGATTCCCCTCTTTATTGTCGCGCGTGTGGGGGAACACACTTTTTGCGATACGATCGCATTCAGGCCTCAATCGTGCGAGGTGAGCAAAGCAACAACCATCGCCATCAAGCAGCGCCAAACACTCCCCCATTGAATATATGCACTCATCCATGCACCAATAAATATCCATTCATACTTTTCCGACCCCAATTCCAACCCATAATCGCACTTGGCCTCCATTGCTCATTGATCCCTTTATTTCTCTTCCACACTTCACTCATTCCGTCCATATTGAGCAAACAAAAAAATGATTAATTCCCCTCGCTAAACGAGGTACTTTACTCATTTCCATTATAAAGCATTCAAGTTTGCTGGCTAAAAAGTGAACGGTTTTTGTTTTTCTCGTGTTCATTTGTTAATCCATTTCACAGCCACTCTTTCTCCTGATGCTCTAAAAACTTTATTACATTTCCAAGAGAGACGCAAGAAAAATGCTGTGCTCATACAATTAGCCAAATTTCGATGTACAAGCTGGCACGTGCTGAGTATACACAGTAACTGTACTGTTGCCCATCCAAGTACTCATGCACGCCAATGTTATGTAATTTAGGATGAATTCAATAATATCGGTGATAAAATCATAGGTTTAAAATGAATTCATTTTCTGTTCGTAATTTTATACGCATTTGCTTTCACCAACGGATATGAAAACTTTTCGGATAATTAATAAAAGATAGACGAGTTTTTTTTGTCCTCTTCCACATACATTTGATATTACAATTGTTTTTTCAACCCTACATAGAGATATGTGGTCAGTATTATTTTTTAAAATTTATTTGTTCCTGCGTATATTCTTGCGGGTCTTCACAAGCCCATCCCATTACTTTAATCCCTGTCTCCACTGTCCACTGTCTCCTAATGCACTACTGTATCGCATTTGTACGAGGGCTAAGGGGAACTCTAAAAACCGCGTCCGAAACGGGCAGCTATATTTTTACTGAGCTCCAGTTGGTTAGCACCATCAGAAAGAAAAACTGCCTTCCGCTCAGCGATTGATAAGCGAGCCGGTGCATAGCTAAGCGGTCACCCTACCAAGTATTGGTCTCACCCGAGGCTGCTTAACTTTGGAGATGACCAAAGCGACACACCGACTTTGTACCCATCGCTGCCGGTATGTCGTCAGTACAAAAAGGATGAATGTAGACTTAGACAGTTTTTATTAACTGTTGGACGGGTCTCTCGGAGTGAGATGATCCTGACATTCGCTGTCAGGAGTTTCGGATCATTTTCTTTTTACCCATACGTCTCGTGTTCATGTACAAACGTCTGATCATCGGCAAAATAGGGGGATAAAGAAAAATGACGTGAGCCAGAGGCGTTGACGAGGGTTGTTACACGACCGTGAAACGCCTACCTCATTTATCGAAGGGATGATAAAAGTCGATGGAAAAAAAAGAAAGAACATTACGAGTGGCGATGAGTCGAAAGAGACGATGAAGTTTGGAGGTTTCGAGCGGAACTTCGGTAGCCTCGAGAGCATATCATCGAGAAAATGAGAGACACGAGATTGAGAGAAGGAGAGGTTGAAAGAAGAGATGGAAAACTTTCTCATCCACGGAGGATTTGCCAGTAGTTCTCACTGGAAATCGCGGGTGTTCACATCTCGCACGATTCTCTGTGTCTATGATCCTCTTTGTCGCAGCTCGTTGGACCGCAATCTATCACGGGCCATTCCCAGCGACAGCGATAAATTTAAGGGATCTCTTCTTTTGACGAGTACTCTATCCATGTGTTATTTCTCGTATGAATGTGTTCGATGAAACGTATGAAGCAACCACGAATTCGCAACCAGCTATGAAGCCCAATGTCTCATCCGGCCTTTTTTCTTTATACATTTTTATGTCTCTATGAATTATTCAAGCACAATTAAAATATCAAAAATTTGTCTCCCCTCTAATCTCACTATTCATCACATAAAATTCATCACATAATCTTATTAATTTCAGTGCTTACGGTGCCCGGCTACGACGTAAGGGTAGACAGATCACCAGTCGTGGAGGGTTGCAACGCAGTTTTATCTTGTACAGCCCGAGAAGACGTGAAGGAGCATCTTACGGTGACTTCCTGGTTTCGGGATGATGCGATTTTGCTACCAGGCAGCACGGACACCGGTTAGTCAAATTTATATTCATCGACATACGTTTATTTTCCTCCCAAAAGTTTCCAATATTAATATTATTGTTGTATTGTCTGTTTACACCATTTTTACACCCAAATATAAAAAAAGAATGGCGATAAAGTGTTTTACAAAATCGTCTACGATATGAATTATTAAAGAGGACTTGACATCGGTATATTTACGACACACATCATTCACAACTCTCTAGCATTATATCGTGACAGAAAACAGAAGTTGAAAAAAAATAGGCAAAAAGTTCTGGGTACGAGTGTACATGTTTTTCGAACATAGAAAAATGCGAAGGGAGTGAATGAAAAATGAGAGGAAAAGGGTGTTCACTGCAACCATTGGAAACGTATTTAACGAACTATGTAGTGAACAGATATTTATATAAATGGGTATGAGAAAGGAGAGAATCAGGATATCGAAGTAGCGACTCCATTGAAAACGTGCATGTAGAAAATTCTGCAGTTACGATTTTACACTAACTATATAGGGCAGTGGTGGGAGAACATCGTACGCAATTAGTTATTTATCGCGTTCAAAGTTGTACAGTTACTCGATTCTATTATTTATTTAATTAAAGCGAAGAAAAGCAAATTTCACATTAACTTGATGCGATTAAGCTTAACATTTTTTTGAAGCTAATTATCTTAATAGCTTAGTTATTGGTTCTCATATTTGGACATTCGAAATAATGACCATTCGATGCTGGTTAGTGAGCAGTCAATTTGAGATCGAGAAAAGAATCGGACTAAGCTGAAAGTAAATGTGAATAAGGAAAATATATGGGTGCTCATGCTGGAAAGTCCGTTCTCCATTTAATCCTCGTTTCGACTCCCATTTCGCTCACTCTTTTTATCTCAGCCTCTCCATTCCTACTTTCCGGTTGCCAGGCTTATGCTTTTACTCTTGTAACCCTCCTTTATGCCCCTCCCATTCGCCTACTCGCGAGTATACTTTTCTCCCGGAACCCTTGTGTCCTCGGTTTCAACGTTCCTGTACCCGGGAGTGGCTTTATACTTATAATAATAGCGACAGTAGCCTGTGTAGTGCCAAAAGCCTACGAACCAGCCCTCCTCTCGTCATGGCCCTTTCCTAGTTTTGTATACAGCAGTGGTAGGAAAAAACTAGCGAAGGCCCTTTGCAATGCACTCGGAAATAGGTGCTCTCTCGACCTTCTACAATTTTTTTTTTACTTCACTAACACCACAGGTTCATTTCTACCCCTTCTGCCACTTGTGCATATAAACCGTTGGAGCAGCCCACGAACCACATCCCCCCCTTTCTTTTTCTGCCTGTTAATATAGAACGACGTACACGCGAGAGTATAGGAAAATCGTCGGTAAGCTCTTCTGCCTCATGTACCTCGAATAGGAAGTGACAAGACATACCCTCTTACCCTGCAATCATCCCCTAGACGTACTTACGCTCCTCTTCTTTTTCAGCCGTTTTCTCATAAATTTCTCTGTTACATTTGTATCTCTTACATCGTCGTTACCAACTTTTATCACAACTTTACACTATTAACACTGTTTTTCCTCTCCCTCTCTCTCTCTCCCTCTCTCTCTCGATACGAAATATAATGTTTTTCACAAAAAAACATTGCCCAGGATTTTTTAGTGGTCCACAAGAATGAGAATAAAATTACGCGAGATTAAGTCTTCTTTGTTACAAAGTAGACAATTGTGCTGCTTTCTAAATACATAACATTTGGCTTCTCGCACATCCATGAGAGGAAAATCCCATGAATTTAAGGGTTCAGCTAATTCGTAGCTTGATCCACGACGAGCTTTCGATGTTGTACTTTGTCGCGCTCATGCATTCGAGCTTCTCATTTGAATTGTGCTTCACTCGCTCGAGCATTCATGTCCCATACATATTTATGTTGCTCTGTTTTGCACGTAACAGATACATGTATAAAGACATATGTATATTTATATATATTTATACATGTACATAAGTGTGCCATATGCTGTCATGTATTCGTGCAGACTGCAGCTGTTTATATATGTATACATAGAAATAATGTAGACATAGAGCAGTGATTATACATCGTGGAAGGAATGGGTTTCGAGAGAGATCCTCTGATATCACAGGTCTCATCACGTCGTGTCGAGGCGTGATACGTTTGTTTCGTAATTGGGTGAGTAACGCCCCGTCCGTACATTGCATGTAAGCATCTCCGATGCAGCATCCACGTGCCAAGTTTACGAGTGTTTCTATCCATTACAAACATATATACATCAGTCACGTCCAATTGAAACGCATCCCTTGATGTTTTCGCGATCTCCGTCGCAAGTTGACCAATTTGAAAACGCGAATTCATTGTTTTTAGCATTTTTCATTAGCTTTCGAATGAGCCTGTCCCCTTTCGATCGGGCACAAAGTGAGAGATCGACATCGGAGATTGTAAAAAAGTACGGGACGCAAAGTCCCGAGGCTATGTCGACAACCTCGAGATTTCAAACTTGACGTACCAAAACAATAGGCATGTTCATCGAAACGGAATTGAAAAGGGTATCTCTCGCCGTGTAAAAAAACCCCCCGCTATTTTCTGTACGACAACCTCGCGACGTTGCGTTTCGCATTTTTTCAAAACTGCTCCTTGGACTTGGTCACTTCCCGTTCGATTGGAACGAGACAGGGCTTATTCGAAAGCTGATCGAATTTGCCAAAAATGACGATTTTTATGTTTTCCGATCCGGTCATCTTGCGACCGTGGTCGCCAAATAATCAAGCGTTTCGTTTCAATTGGACGTGACTTATGCACATAGATTAATACTTATTAATTCTGTATTTTAAGTAAATGTAAGGTTTCCATATTCTAGATTCCATTCTATTAATAAATATGTGTCGTATTGTCGTCGATTTAAATGACAAATCTTTGGGAACGTGCATACCATAAATAAACAGTAAACATATCGAAACTCATTTATTTTTCTACGCGTATACATTCGTAATCAAAAAATAATAAACCCCCACCACGACGAGTCGCTTTATTCATAGATATGTTCAGGGCGAGCCTCGGGCCAGCAGACGACAGAGCTGTCGAATATACTTGTTCCGAGCCTCTTGACATAGGCCCGAATTGAATGTTAGAAGTTTCCAAACATGGAAATGGTTCAGAAACACGAAATACAAAAACAAAAATGGAAAGACTTTGAATCTATTTCTATGAATGAGGGAGAACAGAGAGACAGAGTGAGCTTGAAGAATGATAAATTGAATAGACATTTCGGTGAAATATCTTAACTTCGATCAAATATTGTGGGAGCTCGTCTCAATTGAAGAATACATTGGATGAGCAGCTATTTTGTACGTTTTTGCAGACGACCTCTCGTCCCAAGATATATTTCGAGGTTCGATAACTATTTCTGTATCCGTTCGATAGTGATGCACTAGCGTACCAGCCTCTCAACTCGAACGGAATCCACTCTCGTGAAATCCTCTGCACTTTTCTAACTTTCCATACGAATATACATGTATATTTCGTGTATATAAACCAACAGTTTTTTCTTCTTTCACCGGAAGTAGTGCATTCCTCTTTTACCTCCTTCTTCGTTTTTTCAAACGACATCGACATTCGTCTTTCTCGACTTTGACACCGACCTCGGTTGCCCACAAGCGTCCGTATTCCCCGGATCGTGCTTCACAGCCCAGAGTCGAAAAAAGTAGGCTTCTGCGTGCATTTCATCCTCCCCGCAAGTGCATCTGAGTTTCGAAGGAACTTTTACAAAATAAAAATGTAACGTATATCTTCGTGATGTGAATTTTTATGTGAAAGTAATCGAAAATTGGGAATCTAAGTCAGCAGGAAAGTAAATGTGTAAAGAGCAATTGGGAGAATAAAAAGAGGGGTTGAAATAATCTAAAGAAAATATAAAAATATATGGGAGCTTTTTAATATCGAAACAAACTTGCCTGTGTACGAACGATCTGGAAGTTGAGAAGATCCGAATAAAGAGAAAACAGGCGAGACAAGAAAAAAGGACGAGATATATGAGATATATACTCAGAAAGGAAAAGAGAAAGAGGAGAAAAGTTACGTCGACGATTTTTCGATCGGTTATATATATCCATGGTACATAACTGTAATACATGTCCGCACATACATTCTCGCAAAGTAAAGTAAGTATTCTATACTGACACATGAAAAGTATTGCATATACAGGTATGGTTAGAGCGGGGAAACGAAAGGTTGAGACCAGAAGAAAGTAGTCGGAGAATACGGGCTATTTATCTCCGTATTTTTATTCCGTCCGCGAAGGCGATATTAAATTGCTTCTTCGTAGAAGCGAGAGTACGCGAGACCGAGAGAGAAAGAAACGAAAATGCACCCTGTTCAACGTTCCCTCCATGGGGTACCCTCTTTTTCTCATCGCGCCTCTTTTACTGCTTTCATGCTCGTGCACCTAGCAACCCTTGATCCTCCTTATTTATTTCAACCCTCTTATATTCCGCGATATATTTTTTTTACTTCATTTCTGCGTTACATATATACTGAGGCAAATTCCCTATCATGAGACATGTGTCTCATATGCGACAGAGCAATATCTGAGGGCGTGGAAACTACAAAAAAAACTTCATTTTTCGGTTTTTACACGATTTTTGAAGTTACGATTAATTTTTGAACATTTTCGAAGCTAATCGTTTTATGTAACTACATAATAAAGTACCAGGAGTCGATCATACCGTCAGACAGACGAACGAACCATTTTTCCTTATAGATTCAACTGTTATTTCTCCACGTATTCATTTTTTAACTTGCATTTAACAAACAATGTGAATTTCTGCATATCAAAGGAAAGCTTTCGATCACGAGCCATACCGAGTACAATTACTTTCATGGTATTACCGTTTGCATCGGTGGAAAGCAACGAAAAATATTTTTTTACTCTTCATTTTTTTAGTTTTTGAATCAGTCACAATTTCTCTTGGAGATTTAACGTTTAGGGCCCAAAAAAATATTATCCAATTATTGAAGCCACACTACGTATAAATTTGAGGCTGCACTGAAGAAAAAAAAAACAATTTTCGTTGCGTTCCAATAATGAAAACTTCAATACCATTTATTTTTGACAATAAAAAATGATTAAAAGTCGTGAAAATGTTTATTTAATTGATCCACATCTTTCCAACAACTATCGTGGTCGAGATCACGGTCTATTTGCAGTTGAACTATGAATGCTTTCAAGTAAATCTTTGTTATGCCTCAATAATCGGTCGTTGAGTTGAGACGTGCTTTATAGTTAATCCAGTGTTTAATGCCCAATTTATGAATGATATAATCTCCGAAAAGCCATACAAAGTAGTAGGTGTATCGTACTGAGCGTAAGTGGCTTTTAACGATGGAGAGAAAGAGAGATGGTATGGATACATAAAGGGTATATGGATCCGGTATACATAGATCAATTATATATATGTAAAGATGTATATGGAGTAAAGTACGAGTCAAGCGGCTGGGCTAGAGGTGTACCACGATCGTTCGTTCGGTGGATTACCCAACTCTGGAAGTCTGTAGAGATGCACCGTGCAACATCCTATTTCGACCTGCAGACACCAGAGAGACGGAAACAGCCACTACTTGCTTTTCAAATATTCTACATCCGTATACGCCCAATATATGTTCACGGAGTGGAAATTATATAAAAAATCACTTTATACTATATCGACATTCTGAGGATATTTACGGATCGCATACACGGAGAAAAAAATATTAGAAAAATTATCGTGCTTTTCACATAAAGTGGATGCGAAAAACTGGACAATACAATAACAATACAAATTTGAATTATAATTCAAATTTACATTACTGCCATCTATTGTTAAAAAAATAAAACGTCGATTAATGAATTCGAGTTGTCGATTAACGACACGGAACGTGACCCGTGAATCCCAAAGGGCTTCAATGATTGGAAATTTCACGGTCAATTTGTTACTGCGAGTGCATGTGCTATGGTCGAGTCGAGATGAGATAAATTTCATCCCGTTACGAATATGGAAAAAAAGTTGTTTATCTCTCGAGGATTACTTTACAGAGTTGTTCAATCCAATCATAAGTTCGGTAGTGATTAAGAGTTACAAAATGTCGAGCACATATTTAAAAAAAAACAATTATAAAAAATTCAAAGTTAAGAGGAATTCACATGTAACGAGACATTTATTGTTGTGGACGAATAAATTTCAGGTGGCAGATTCGTGGTGACGTCACAAGGTGATCTTCATATTAGAGCAGCGAGAGCAGAAGATGGAAGAGCAACTTATTCCTGCCTTACACTACACGCACTCACGGGGGAGAGACGACGAAGCGAACCTGCCACTCTGACCGTCACAGGTATGTTTATGTATGCACACTTCATAAATCACTGGTAAATGTGCGAGAATATTGGCCATCTAGAGAGAAAATATATTGCTCGCGTCAACCACCGAAAAATGAGATTTCACGTTTGGATATAGGAGATGTGCACTTTTCCATTTGGTACAGTGATAAAATATATATTTATACCTCCGTGTATGCATACTCGTAAATTTTTAAATCCTTTTACGTGCATCACTCAGAACCCAGTGGGTCCCTGCCACCCAGATTGATGCAACGTTCGCAAATTGCATTGTCAGCCGAAAGAGGCTCGGACGTTCATCTGACATGTTCAGCTCAGGGAAGTCCGCCACCTCAGTTCACGTGGTATCGAGATAGGAATGGTGAGATTTCCTCGCAATTATAATTCAAAATATACATTTTTTTTTACAACTGCCCAATTTTGAAAAAGAAAAAAAATCCCAATTTTTCATATCGATTTCTAAAAAAACTGCTTTTTCCTCGATTGTTATATTTTGAAAAGTGGCCAACTCGCGAAATTCTCAATGGTTTCCTTCAGGACACCCCATACCTGTGGAATCCTTTGGGAATATTCAGCTTTGGGGCGATCTCATGCAAATTCGTCGAGTCGACGCCCAGGATGCTGGAAGGTACATTTGCCGTGCGAGCAATCAGTTTGGCGAGCAACGAGCCGAGACTCATCTCTCCGTTACGTTGAAACTAAACGCTCGTATACAGCCAAGATTGCAGGTAATTCGAAGACCTTAGAACTATCTAATCCTCCCCTCCTATTCAGTTGAATCACTTTTTAGTGGCCCATAGTAATGTGAGAATTTACAAACAACATTGGAACATCATTTCTATAATTTTATTACAAATTAAATAATAATTATACATTAACCCTTCGCTCCCACATTTATTTTGCAGTTTTTTAATTTATCAAACTACTTTTTAATAACAAATATCAGGATTGTCCCTCCTGTTTCCTGTTCCACCTGTTTCAAATGGTCCCTAGAACATTCATAAGTGCAAACATAACATAACATTCATAAGTGGAACATTCGTTATTTGCTAATTGGAAAATTAACATGTAAAAACATGTAAAATTAATAGTGAAAATTCGTACTTTTTCATAAAAAAAAATCATTTTCTAATAATCTATTGAAAAAATGAAAATGGCAATTTTTATACAATCTTAATATACTCCAAAGTTTTGTACACAATTTTTTCAAAATTCTGTTAAATGTTTT
>JABSMR010067668.1:0-13669 GCA_018902295.1 Dusona sp. PSUC_FEM 10030013 | reverse complement strand
AAAATAAAATGTTTTTTTTTTAAATATTCTCATTATTCTTTACGTTGATTATATATAGCGTCTCAGGCGACGCTCCACATACATAGATTGACGGAGAGATTTTTTTGCTATGTATTTATGGAGATTGACTCGACATTTATCGAGAATGTAAATTCATTTTACTCTAATGTTTCAGGAAGTTGGAAATACTTTATTGGAATTTTTATATCAGGGACATTCGCTATACACGTTTGTATAAAAAATTGAATCACATCAAGTGCCGTCGAGATTAACTTGTTACTCGAGTAAGAAAGAAAGAAAGAAAGAAAGAAAGAGAGAAGTAGCCGCAGTGAAGGGGAATTTGTGAATCCAAGGAGCGATTGAAGCGTGAAGAGAATTTTTAGAATTCGAGCCAAGTAAATGGAGAATACGGGGTAATGCGTTTCTTTTGACACAGTAACCCGTTGACTTGCCATTTTTCATATGCTCAACTTGACGATGAAGTCAGTGCATTGGACGAGTGTTCATAAATACAAGAGAAACCGAGTCTACATATACCAAAGTAGTTAGATCGCGTGCCATACTCGCTCTGTTCAGGAAGAAAGCGAAAAGACCGTGCCACGTTTCGGCAGCTTCGTGCCTCACAAATCTTCTCTCTCCCGCACTCCTCATTACTTCCGATTTCTTTCAAGATTACACCTGTGTAGATTGACGGTAATTTCGCTTAATTATATTTTTTCTCCTTCAATTTAGAAACATTAAATGGAATTCAGGCTAATTTGGCGAAGCCATTTAGACCTTTCTAAATAATTTTATCTTTATTTTTTAATTAACAAATTTAAAAATTTTCCGGCGAAAAATCGTGTGAGCAAAGTTTAAGTTTTATCAGTAATGGGGATATGGGGAATCAGTTGCTCTGCTCAGCAGTTATGAATCCTATTGCGAAATTGATATAATAATCAGGTGGTTCGAGTAAGCAAGGCGAGTAGTCATAAGCAGGTTGATCCATAACCAGGCAATAAGAGTGTGGGGACGGAACGAAAGCAGGGGGCCCGTTTCGCGAGCAATAGACTCGAAAGAAGGAATCGACGACGATCGGTAAGGTCTACACTGCCGCGTTTCCATTGGATTCGATGTCAGTCACTCGTGAAACGTGAAACTAGTCGAAAGTTTAAAAGCCTCTCTTGTCTTAGAAAGAGCTCATGTTTTTAAATCCTTTGATCAGACTCGCGCGTTTTATCTCGGATTCCCGTAAATAAGTGTTGCGGGCGTATCAGTCTGACGTTTCCTGGAACAAACTTTAGTGACAACATTTAAACTTGTTGCTCTAGAAGAAGAGCAAAGGATAGGATGATCATCTTCTCGATTTGAAAAATCGAAGGTTGGCCACAAAGTTCTTTTACTTGTCCAGCAATTCTTCTTCTACTTCTTTTTCCCAATGTACCTATTTTTCAAGGCCAGTTTGTCTAGCCCAGATACGTCCTCGAGTTTTCCCAAACATTACTACAAATTGATCGAAGGTTGCATTTTTTTTTGGTTCGACGACGTTTTTCAATACAGTGTTTTCGCTGTGAAGCACAATAATTTTTCATATTTTCCAATCTTGCTACAGTGCATTCGATAGTATATTAATAAATGGAAATAATTTTAAAAAACTATAAAACTTTCATGATCAATTATTTACGCGAAATTGATTTCATGTGTGTGTGTGTATTTTTTTTTTTCATCACGATTCAAATGTACGCGAGCCCCAAAACAAAGTCCTATTGAAAATCGTTCAAATTCACGTTGAAATTTCCTGTATAAAGACATTTCTTTATCTCATGAATTGTTTTCGTGACTAAAACCACCAAATGCTAAAATTGTATTATTGATTTTGACCCTCGTGACCCATGATTCCCGAATTCAGAACATATTGATAGCATCCTTTTATTTTATCTTTTTTGCCAGTCAAAAAAAAAGAAGAATTTGCAAAAGTTATTCTCGTGCAGGTGTCCTTGATCTTGCCACCTTGGTCCCTATTCCCTTTGATATTATGCACACATCTCGTCTTACGCGCCGGCTGTCTCAAATATCCCGAACGAGAAGAGATGCTCGTGTAAATCTGTGTCGCGATCGATGCCAAATTGGAAACACCCTCATGCGTCCTTTCCAAGTGTGTGCGCGTTTGTGTGGCGTTTTCGCGGGTGATTTCATGCTTGCAAGCTGTCACGGAGTTACATGCATGATATATATATATATTTCTTATATAAAGCGATTCGCTGGGGATGATATCTTGCAGCGCTGAATAGACCTGCTTGCAAAACACAGAAAAAAAAAAATACTTAAGGTCGCCGATATACGGTTGCAGGAATCCTTCTCGATGTGATGAAAACGGTTCACTTGGGAGCGCGTACTAAAGAAGAAGGAGAAGGAGCGGACGAGCGGAAGGAAAGGATGAGAGCTACGAAAAATTCACTCGGCGCTGGAAAGATGGGGCAAAAGAGCGTGTCTCGCACCGGGTCAAAGTTTGGCAGTTGGTTAACCTTGAAAATAATTCTCTTCTTCTTTATCATCGTAGACTTCCGGTTCAATTACGCAACAGGTTCGTTCGGCGCATATTAGTAGGTTTCATACGTAGTTTGCTTATATCTATATATACACATAGTAGTCTCGTATCGCCGTGAAACAATAGCGCAATAACGAAAAGTGCAGTATTGTTGAGAGGCGTGGAATAGGGCGAGGAGCCGAGTATCTCGGGTGCAGATGCTACTTCCTCCTCTACCTCGCAGCTATCTCGGTGCATTTCCATCGGTTCACTTCCCATTCACAACATCGTTAGAATTTAGGATCGTGAGATCTAGGTCTTCACCATTCCGTGTGTCTCATAATTTTAACCACATACGTACACTCACGATATGTTGCAAAAATATGTTCTATAGAGTAATATAATTCAAGATCAGAGATTATCTCAATATTCATTCAAGCCGAGCAGCTGTTTCGCACTCGCACGTCGTCTCGTTGAATCATTGTTCTCATCGTGTAACGCTAATTAACATAATGCCCTTGTCGAGATGTTTCATCTTGATTGATACACTTTTCTACGGTTATAACGTTACGAGCAGATTGAGATTTCAATTTTCTAAGCCAGTAGAGCACATTGTGCGAGTGAGTCTGCCATTTTTGCTCGTAATTAAATCACAGATTATACTATTTTCCAAGCCATTTGAAAACGTAGTAAATTTTGCTTTATATATTCTCAAGCCAAGACCCTTTATTTTACATATAAAAATATATTCTTTCTGCTTAATGTGTATCCAAGTATCATTTGTACGCTCCAATAGCGCGAAGAATGGGGGTTAGGAATTGGCTTAAAATTAAAATATAAAACAAAGAACGTGTTTATGGTTGAGAAAAAATTGTTCGTCGAGTTGATAGCTTTTATTGAATTGTTATATAACAACAAGACTATACTCATTATTTTCACGCGATTCCAATAAATAGTACATCTTCAAATATTACACGGCGACAATATTTAGGGTGCAGGCCAGATTGTATATTCATGTATGTTGTTCGTGAAGTCTTGTCGCTTCATGTCGTTTCGTTATTCAATTCACAAGTCAGCGAGTCGCCGCGCAGCAAATATTTTACCAAAGTTGCGAGCTCTGGACTTTGCACGGAGTATATCTATGTGCGAGGATAAATGTATATGTAAATGCATTTATATAGAAAAATATATATAGTAGAGAATGCGATAAACACAACCGGCGACGAGGAGATCGTCGATTTTCTTGGTCTTCGGAAGCCACGCGGAGCTTCCGTAGTTATTTTGGAGAGGGAACAAGTGCGAAACAGAGAGCTAAAAACAAGAGGAATAGAAAGAATGAGGAGAAAAAAAAAAGAAAGAATGGAAGAGAGCTGGGGTAAGTCGCTGCAAGACACGTTTGACGATGCAGTCGTGCTATTCCTTTGTATAAACTGAACAACACAAGACAAGAGATATCGAGGTTTGTATTTGTATATATATTGCATGAATAGTTGGAGGGTGGGAAGGTAACAGCGAGAATTCAGAGGATTTCGAGTGAAGAGAGGGAGAAAAGGCATGTTCGGCCTTGGCCTACTTTTCTCAAAAGCTCCCTCTCTATTCCTCTCTCTCTCTCTCTCTCTCTCTCTCTCTCCCCCTCGGTCTGTTCGACAAAGCTCGCTCGAGTAAATATCGGGATGGCATACGTTAGCGCGTATGCCGGTAGAGTGAGAGAGCCGTCTTTACATACACGGAGAACTGTATAATCGAGCGCTTTTATATGGGTACAGTAGTGGAACTTCCAGCGAGCTTTCAACCCACAGACCCGAACGGAAAAGCAGCACACGCCAGTAAAAAAAGAAATTCTAAAGAAATATTACAAGAGGACAATTAATGCTTGAATTAATTAACGCCGTTGCTTTTCCTTTCCTATATTAGCACACCAGCTGTGGCCAGCTAATCGAGATGTTAAATAAAAGATTACGAATACAGTCCCCATGGCCCGACATTATCGAGAGTAAACCGGTTCGTTCGATTTAAATAAATGTTATTTCGACTCGGGAAATATCGAGTCGATTCAAGTTAAAATCATTCCATATTATATAATGCAACTTTTCGGTCGATTGATTATTGCGAAACATTGAAAAAGAAAATTATGCTCCGGGGTGTTATCAAATATCACCAATAATATGTGATTGTCATAAATATTTTGGGCTTTATTTATTAACCCATTTTTCATCTTTTATGACAAATTTATAAACTTTATTATTCATTCAATCGTTCTCAAAAAAATGTTTTGACCAAATTTGTTTCGATCGTTAAATTCATAAGTAGCTCTTGTATTTGCTGAAATTTAAAACCTTACAAATAGGGGCACCAAATTTTTGGATTCCAGATTCATTTGATTTACAACATACTCGAACATTCCTTTGATCTCAGACAGAAATACTGATTAGAAGAAAATTGACGAAAGGGTACAAACAGCTTTCACTAAATTCGATGTGTAATATTTTTTCACATGCGCTCGACGATCGAGTTTTTCGGGTTCTCTTTTACCAAATGCACACATTTGATCGGAAAGTAGGCATTTTGTCGTTATTATTATCATTATCTAACAGCAATTAGAATTTATATGCGGGCGTTTCGCCCTGTATCAGGCGGAAATGTTGTTGGGCAGGATTAATAATCAACCTTTCTCTCAAAGTGGCAAGAGTGGGCAAAAGCGAGAGGACTATTTTTTTAAATCGAATTTTTTGTAAAGCGAGGAAAAAAATGAAACGAGTTGTTGCGAGAAATGAAGGAAAACCGGCAATGAAAGGTTGCGCGTGGCTGAACTCGAAAGGACTTTTGGGTGGTCGTTGTACGGGGCACCGCCTCTCTATGGAGTCTATTTGACTTGGATTTTTCGAGACTCTAAGGATCTCTCAGAGATTGAGTGGGCGATATAAGAAAAGGGGCTCAGCGCCCGAATAAATTTTCCTGCCGATACGATCGCGTCAGAGAAAACTCACTGCGCTATGCTTACTTTGCGTTCAACAGGAAAAAAAAGAAAGAACAAAAAAACAACGGTGTACAATGACATCGGCGTACAAGGTTGTCTGACCCCGAACGCCCGTATGAACCCTTTACCATTTTCGACTATTGCCCAGATTCTTGATTTTATCTTCACCCGAGAACCAAGCTTTGACCAGCTATAATACCGTTTCCATATTTTGTGCCGCTACTTTGCTCTGTAAGCCGAGATACAAGATTCAATCTGATGAATAGCCAAAATGATTTTTTTATTTATCCAATACTTTCTTAACGATTTTTTCCTTGAAACATCACGATTACTATTGCAGCTTGTCAATTTTATCCGGTCGGAGAATATCTCAAGTTCGTGAGGGTACCGGAAAACTTGGCCGTTGGCGATCAAGTTCTCACCCTGGAAGTTCATCCGAGGAGTCATTTGACCATTATACCGGTTGACAAGGTCCGGTAACTTAATAGTCTGCATTATTATAATTTTTTAATTTGTTCCTATACCGCACCTAGAAAAAAAAACTATTTGGATCAACAACATTTTTCTTAGCTTCAAGTACAAAGCTGTTTTGAATAAAATAAATAATTTCATTCAGTATACGTTTATTTGAGAGATTATGTTAAAGTTTCTCGCTTCGGCCATCACGTGGCGTAATTCGTCAAGGCGTTCTCACTTACGAATTGCGCTGTCGATGTACATAAATTCCGGGAAGGAAAGTAATTTTATTATTCTAACTGATTTTGTCTAAACGGTCGATCATCAATCGTTATACCTCCAAAGCCAAATCCAAATCTTTATCCAAGAATCTTTTATCCAAGGGTAGCTTGGATAAAAGGGTAAACCCATGGATATATCGAATAATAAAATAATTGTATTTTATTCAATTGTATTATATTATGAATATTATTTGTATTTCAACTTTATATTCTTTTAATGTTTAAGATAAAAACATATTCGATTCAAACACACATATTTTGAATTGGACTGAAATATTTATTTAGAAAATAAGTGTTTAAAGTTACAAAACTTTTATTAGGCCGTGAGACAAGGATTTTTGTTTGATTCAACTAGATTCTGATTGAATCAGTTGGATATTTTGTCTAGGTGCGATATTTGAAGGGATTAACAATAAACTTATTGTTAATCCCTTAATTGTTTTTATTTTAATTTTTTCTAAACAACAAGGGTTGTTAAATCGGCTCTTTTCGGTTACTGACATTTATTAAAATTTAGGCATGTATTTAACATTAGAATCGTATCGTATACGTGACATGATCTTTCAGGAAGAGGATGCTCGATATTTCACGCACAAGGATTTGAATTCGACTCACGTCGCAGTGACTCTTTCTCAAACACTCGAGGATCTCGTTGACTCGGAGACGCCCAGAAATTTATTGAAATTTCGTTTCGTGTGCGACTATTCAGCCGGGGCTGATACGCTGGTAATTCATTGCTAACCATTTATTGTCCATTTGATCGTTTCGGAATTTATAGTAAGAATATGATAACGCTTACAAATTTTATTTTATTTGATTTCTTTCCGCTGATGCAATTATCCAGAGACGAAAACAAAACGCATTACAGATTTTGAAATGAAGCTTTTCAGCTTTTAACAACATGCTCATAGCGTGAAATATCTTAATTATCAAAAAAAAAAATGTCTGCTCATAACTAACGGCTGAACAAAAAACTCACGAGACTTGAAAATTTGAATTACTTTTCCAAATATTAGTGCGAACTATCTTTGACGGATTAACATTTAAATAATATGATACCAAGGCTTTACCGATACAACAATACTTAACGGCTGTACGAACAAACGGACACTCTTGGACAGGACGATACAAAAATCCGACAGGGAGATTTTTCGTGAGTGAAACTTTCAATGCAGCATAAAGTTATTTATTCCGTTTTGGATGGGTGGGGCGGTAAATATAGACGAACGAATATCGATTTACGTTTCATACCATCCATACCCGGAAGTGATGTGGCGCGTGCACGTTTTCTCGCTCTCGCACATGTGCAAACGTACTTTAAAGAGTTTTTGGTCGTCATGCAATTCATTCTCGAATTCAATTAGATTTTTTTCCACAAAGTCATCAATTTGATTGGACCATGAATGATGAATGTTTCCAATAAAACATTTTTTTTCGTATCCAGGCTCAAATTAGGAGGAATAGACTTTGCTGATTGAAATGGACTGTTATTTGTTTGACTCGTAATGACCAAATTGTAATTTGACTATCATATCGTTGAAAATGCATTTAAAAAGAAATCAAGCTATAGAAAGCACGTTCGTGTTTCAATTTACAAATCAATACAAATATTAATTAATCGCAACAGTAATGCTTCATGCCATCAAATTAAAAATAGTCAAAGGTTCTAAATGTTATTTGTATATTTTATTTAAAAAAAACGTGGTAGTCGTAGATATTGCCCAATGGAGAAAATCCAGAATTCGCTTATCCACAGTATATTCAGAAAGTTTAGCACGAGTTACAGTGCCATCGGAAATATGGTGCGAGCTGTATGCACATTTCGCTTATTTACTTTCCGTCCATATAGGCAAGGATATGGTAGAGTATTAGATACTTCCGAACTAAAGCACGAACGTGACGGCCTCGTACTACGATCGACGGAAAAATGTTAAGAAAAAAAAAGACTCCTCTTTTTTCCGAGAGCGTGACCGTTCCATAGACCGTTCGAATATACTGCAGCAATAATCTTGGCAAATACAGTTCCGAGTACGTTGACTGCGTGTTCCATCGCGTGTACTTCTTAACGCCGTACTCCAATCGTAAAGGCTCTTCTTTTTCCATTGATTATGAAGCAAACCTTTATTATACACATTATTAGTGTGTAATTTCTGTACGGAGATTGTACGAGACGAAGGAGATAAAGTTAGAGAGATAAGTTTTATCCGCCTTTCCCCTTTTCATGTATATACGGGTAGTTCGAAGCTGACTCAACAAATTTGTATATTTAGTTACTACTTATGACATCGACACTCAATTCTTTCAAAGCCGCGAAATTGTTCAGTTTAATTTTTTTCCATTTTCTGCGTAAAAAAGCGACTAATAAAATAATTGAATAGTATTCAAGTTTTAAATAATAGTTTTCTGTCGTATGTGTGAATGCTGATTTTGACGATAAATCTCGTTGGGGTGAAGGTTCGGAAAAGGTACTGTAAAAACTGGCAAATACGTTTTATGTAAGCTGAGAATGTTTCATACGTGATTGGTCAGGGAGGTTTTTTATGACTATCGATAATTGCTCATACGGTTGTTTCGAATGTACAATCAGGTATCTTCTCATCTTTCGATAACGGTCTACGTAGAAGATGTTAACGATCATGCACCGCAATTCGTCGGGGCGCCTTACCACGTGACGGTTGACGAATTCACACCGACCGGTGAGTAAAATTGCATTGGAATTGCAGTAGGATTTATATTTTTTGCAGAGCTCATTCGTCCCAATTTAATGTTTGATTTTCAAGCGTGTAATATATATTTCAATGAAAATATGAGAATCATCAAGGTACTTTACGTGGTATAGACTATACGTATAACGTATTCATATGAATATGCAACGGCTCACAGACCTGGGGAACGAGCGACGGATTGCTTCCTGAAATAGTTTCCCGGCGGATTGGCCGCAGCTCATAGCAACTATCAAACTAAACTTTATACATAATATATACCGCGCATTTATATATACTTGCCTAATATGAATATGTGAAGTTTATATATTACTATATTATTGACACGTTTGTGGGAATGATGTTGCAGGTTTGACGATATTTCGTGGTATTCATGCCTTCGATGGTGACAAGCCAGACACTCCGAACAGCGACGTCCATTACGCGATAGTGAAAGGAAACGAGGATGGCAAATTTTCCCTCGAATCCGGCCACAGAACTGCATTGATTTTACGCAAACCTCTGGACTACGATACCGGCGATCGACAATTTTCTCTCGTCGTAACAGCAACCGTGAGTCCCTAATTTTCTTCATTTTCGTACGAAATGTTATTTTCTTCCATCTCAAACTATCAAATTGTGTATGTATGTTGGAAAAGTATGATTTTGCTTAACCTTTGACTGGCACAACTCCTCCATGTGACATTACTGGCACAAGGGGCATTTATTACCCCACGTGTTCAAACGCGTTTTGCGCAGCAAAACTTACTGTTGTGTACTACTGTGTACTGTTGTGTGCTGTGTGTGTTGTGTGTTACTGTTATGGTACTGGGGTATTTTTTACCCCTAGTGCCAGTTAAAGGTTAAATCACGATAATTCTGCGACATTTGAAATCATCGTATGTTTTTCTCCTCCAAATTGATTGGATGAATTCATTTGGTGCGTTCTGTATGTATCTTTATATATGGCGGTGCTGTATATGAAAAAGATACGTCTAAGTATAGGATAGAATTGTAGTTTCTGTACAATTTCTGAGCTAAGCTTTAGCCGAGTAAGAGTTGATGCGGAGGAGTAAGAGAGCTTACGAATTTCCGACGCAGTCTTCATTCGCCCGTGAAAGTACAGTACAGAGAGTACTCTCTCTTGCTTTCCGTGATACATCTATGTACAAGTATATGAATGCTGCGCTTGCTCGATAGATCTTCATTGCGATCGATGTCTTCGCCGTTGCACCGGCGACCCTGAGAAGGATATACACTTTTCCAAAGTGATTTCGAGTCGGTTCCCGTACGATCGTCACTGTCAAGATCGAGCTCGAGCACCGGAATAGCTTCAGGTTACCGAGAAATAGAGAGGGAGAGAGAGAAGACCATAAACGAACGTGGGAGTCTTCGATCCAACACAACTTGTCGACATTCGCTTTCTATCTCTCTCGCCCCTTTCTCATCCTAGAGTTCATCCCTCTCGATTATTTTCCACGGGGATAGAATTTCAATTGAGGTCCCAAAGTGCCCTTGGTAGAAAGTGCCAACTTTGCCATATAGTCACGGGGAAAAATCCAAAATTTTATATCTATAGTAACTTTAAGTGGATTTCATTCATTCGTGTGTATGGATGGAACGTGGCTCCTATATTTTTTTTCATCTTTTTTTTCGCCATTCGTACAGGATCGTGGAACACCAGCAAGGACTACCAGCACCACGGTCACTGTCGACGTTGTCGATAACGACGATCTCGGTCCAAAGTTCACCCAGGACGTCTACAGGACGAAGATTTATGAATCTTTCCCAGTGTCGGTAAGAAATTCTTCTTTCGGGGCTTTTTTTATGCTTTTCCCAAACAGGTAATATCTATTGAAAGAAAGTATCTTACATGAAAAGCGATTAATTATTCTCTTAATATGGTTACTGCAAGAGCTGTGTTTGTCTTCCAGAAAAATTCGATTCACAAAGAGATTTACATGGACACACCGATCCACGCTGCGGATCAGGATCGTGACATAAATTCACCGATAAAATATGAGATAACATCGGGCAATGACCGGGGACTATTTCACATAGATCGATACAACGGTACTCTCTATCTCGAGCGTGACATTGATTTGGACGTCGAGAGAAATTTACCGAACAACACCTTCGTCCTGCATATTCACGCGTCGCAGACGGACAATCCGTTGAAATTCGCGACTGCTAAACTAGAGATCAAATTATTGGATCTAAATGACAATCTGCCCGAGTTCGAAGTAGATTTTTATAATATAAGTATCGTGGAAAATTTGCCAAACGGTTTTAGCGTGTTGCAAGTTGTGGCGCAGGATATCGATCAGGGTGATAATGCGGAGTTTACGTACGACCTTGAGGATCCATCGGGGGCGTTTTTTGTGGATCCCAAAAGTGGTTGGCTGACGGTACGAGACGAGACGGTTTTGGATCGAGAAAAAACGGCATTTTTGCGGATGAGAGTTATCACAGTGGAAAAGACACCGAGTGTTGTTTCTCTTCGTAGCAACGAGAGTTCCTCTGTTCAGGTCGAAGTAACGTTGCTCGACGCGAACGACAACAATCCAATTTTCTTGCCGAGCAATGTTTACGAATTCGTTACGCAGAGCGACGCCAAAATTGGTACAGTACTAGGACAGGTTCACGCTCACGACACTGATCAGGGCAGAAACGGAATTGTTAAGTATGGAATTCAACGAACCGGCAATTCGTCTGCCCATGTACCATTCGCGGTTGATCAACGTAGTGGCGTCATCACGGTCGCGAAAAGCCCGATTATCGAGGGACGACACGCGATATTTGTCGAAGCCGCGGATCAACCGGCGAATCCCAGTGAAAGGCGTTTCTCCCTCGCTGTCGTCACGGTGGATGTCTTCCACTCCGACGGTATTATTCTTCCGTACCAGTAATAACACTAATAACCATACCTCGCATGTTCTTGTGAAACTATCAACAAGTTTGATGATCGCCTCCCATCACAATCATTATTTAGTCCCATCCGTTCTCTCTCTCTCTCTCTTTCTCTCTCTCTCTTTCTTTATCTCTCTCTGTCTCTTTCTCTTCCTGCTTATAAATTCTTTGTCCTTCCATTTTGTAGAAACGACATTTCATGTTTATACAATCTCCTCGTACTTCCGCAGACAGTCGAGTTTACGAGCCGGATTTCATTGGTTCTCCCTACGAATTCTGGGTCGGTGCGAATGTACCAATTGGCACGAGCGTCGGCCAAGTCAGAATAAACGATGCTGCGGCTAAGAAGAGTAACTTAATTTACGATCTCCTTCACAGCTATCACGAGGGTGGTGAGTCTCTACCAATGTACAAATATATATGTCTGGGTGAAACAATTATTATATCAAACCATATTTCATCGATCATTAAGCGTTGATGAAGTAATTTGACTTCTGTCACGAACAAATTAATCAATTTAATTCCTCACTCGTATCAATTTCATATTCTAATTCATTCGTATCGATTATTTAGTCTAATTATATCAATGCTTCCATTTATATTGCTCCCAACGTTGTGAATAAGTGGAAATAAAATTAGAGATAAATTATTGAAAATGTAGTTTGTTTACACTGTTAATAACAAACACTTCCAGTTCCGTTTGCGGTTGAGGAAAAATCCGGAACTATAACTGTAGTCGATGAAATTGAACGTTACGATCGTTCGAGTTACGATTTCGAGGCAGTGGTGGGCGATGAAAGGGACCTCACGCTCGTCACTAACGTTTCGATACACGTCGTCGATCCTAACGACCAAAGAGACCTATTCACCAAGTAAGTGAAACTTTGAAACTTGTTGTCTTCACGTACAGTATAATTCTAAAGTGCGAGGGTGTAACGGCGACGACGCGCTTATGACACATTTAACTACCGTGTAGGTACAGTGCTACGCTTCGCTAACATCAAAAGTGAAATTTCTCGGACATAGAACTGCGCTTCCGACGACGAGGAAGAGTCCTCGTAACACGTTCGTGATTCCTTGCCTCGATAATCTCTGAATAATCATTTTACCAGTTAAATTCATTTGTCATATATTGTTATTTTGAAAAAGCCTGTTTGTTAGCTTGTATCTTTTTTCTGAGCATCTCTGCAGAGCGAGGTTCTGATATGTGACAAAATTTATAAAAAAATTGTGATAAAGTACAAGGTTTGAGCTTTCCTTGATCTCATTTTTTGCAAAAACTCTAACGTAACGGACAAGTTTAGCATTCGGACGCCCGTTCACATGAACAAATTTTGTAAATGTTCACCAGTGTAATCTATGGCAATGATAATTCCCTCCCTAATGTACGGCTATAAAGATGTAACTGTTTCTCGCAAAATGTGTAGAGGTACGACAAGAGCTCCTTTGCTGTTCCACGTCCGCGAGAACGCAGTTGGTGCATTAATCGGTCAGGTTGTCCCACGTAATGGAACAAATGGAACGAGAAATATACATTTTCTAATAGCTAATCAACGGGATGTACCGGATATAGCGATAACGGATGACGGCGCCCTTCATACACTCCGGGGTCTTGATCGCGAGAACAGACAAAATTATAGCATCACCGTCATCGCCGAGACTGCTCGAGATCTAGGTGTATTCCAAGTGAGTTCAGATCAACTACAAGAATTATTTCAGAAGAAATTTAGCCTAGAAAAGAAAACCTTTTTTTTCTAGTTTAACCCGTTTCGGCCCAGAACGCCCCTCGAGGTACACCGCTATTTAGTGGCTCATAACTACTGCTACTCCGGACTAA
>JABSMR010067557.1:0-13670 GCA_018902295.1 Dusona sp. PSUC_FEM 10030013 | reverse complement strand
TTATATTATATTTATTATACAAAATGAGAGAAAACTAATATGATTAACACGCATAAATGTAAGTATGCTTTTCGTTAAAGGCATGTGTTTGATCTAATTTCTAAGTGTGTAATAATTTGTGGTTTCAAAAGGCTAAATTCATTCGTAATAATGATTGAGGGGCACAAAATTTCTAGGCAATTTGTGCAAGAATAAATTGTTGTAAAAAAATCTTTTCCATTTTTAAACCTTCTCGTGTTACTTGGAGGCTTATAAAATGATAGGTTGATGAGGAAACATGATATATCCATTTTGAAATAAATGATTGAATAAAGTTGACACGATATAAGCTAGAACCGAATAAAAAGAGCAATATAATGAATAAAAAATGAGTAAAAATAAAAATGGAGAAATCTACAAAAACCCGTATTTCGTGTTAAAGATGCTTCGTACCTTTAACCTTTCGTAAGTTTCTTGCGATCAGCTCCGAGAGCGCATAAATTGTCTTTTTTATTCGACCGGTGTTGAAATTCAATATTTTTTTATTATTTTACCTGCAACGCTGGACAGCTCCGATGTCTGTACTTCCTAGTGGCAAGTTCCCACCAAGGAATAACGTTATTGTCATTGGATCGAGGTTTCACGGGATCGCTAACAGCGTGCTCATAAAGTGGCTCGAGCACTGGAACATTACCGGACAAACGTCTCGGTGCGTCGGCGTTAGGACGTTGTTCCTTGCCGCAATTTCCACGCCTTGGTAAAGTGGCGAAACTGCCGGGGCTCAAACCAGCCGAATGATGATTTTTCCCTGTTTCGACATCGTCGGATTCTAAAGAATTGTGTCTCGTTCGAGATTTCGTGATAGTTGAGGAAAATCGATTTTTCATCGATTGATCAGTTCTCGAATCGAACAGGCTTTTTTCATTTTCATCGTTAAAAACCGAGTTCGAGGATTTCGAGGATGCGATTTCGTCGATCTCCGAAGGTTCCTCAGTCACGATACTATCGTTTGGAACCTTTCGGTGCAATTGTCCTTGAAGAATAAGCTCCGTAGCGTCGACAAGATACAACGGAAGCAAATCCAAATTTTTTCTAACACCCGCACTCGTCGTTCCATTTCTGAGATTCATCGTTTCGTCTCTAATGTCCATCGTACTTATGCACGATCTTTGCGTTATTACCGAATCGTCTTGACACTTTCTCTCACTCTCGAGTACGTCTTCGCTCGATTTGTGCAAAGGTCTTGAACTTTTAGTTCTTCTGTTTGGCAATGTACCGTAACGTCGCTCTTCAAAATGTTTCCATTCAATGTGAACCTGTTCTCCATTCTCGGAGTCTGGTCTGCTCTTCGTTGTTAAAGTTGTATTTTTTTTCTTGCGAAAATCACTCTGAGAGCTCGTAATTTTTGGTTGACGCTTTTTATTCCCGATCAATGCAGTTCCTTCGTCATTGTCGTCGTTATAACAATCGTCATTGTCTTCAATTCTAGATGGACAACGATTCCGACGAATCGTTCCAGTAGAATTATAATTGATTAAACGAGCTTGTTCTTGGCAGGACATTGGTGATACTGTGACGCCATTTTTCTCAAAGTTTCTCGTTTTGTTGTTGACTCTCGGGTCGTTTATCCTCGAGTCGTCTCCGTCGAGAAGGTCGACGCACCTAGAACGTGACCGAGTACAAGCAGCTGGTTTGCTCGTAACGCTCAACGCGCTTGGCGCAATGTAGCAGGATCTTTGATCTTTCTCGCTCAAGGTCATCGAGTCCTCGCACGATCGGCTAACTCTGCCGCTGTTACGACAATTTATCTTACATTTATCGCGATTTATCCTCGTCGCATCGTCCTCTCGAGTCAAGCTACGATTTCTACGTAGTCTCAAATCAATAGCGCGACGTAAATCATCCTTGCTCAATTCGCGCTCATCGTTCTCGATCGTTTTTGCAAATTTCAATTTTTTCAACGATTTCACTTCGTTATCGGCATCATCACATTTTGGCATTTCCAGGAGAGTCTCGCTTATGGCATAAAGTGATTCGGTCGATTTCGTTGAAGAGCTCGTTGTCGTTGAGCCCGTCGAGTGCCTTAATGAATTATTGTCCATTGACGACGAGCGGGGCAGTAATTTCGGTGGTAATTTACCGTAAGAATTTGGCCTCGTTCTAACCGATTCTCGGCATTGATCAGAATTTCGGGGTATTTTAAAATCGAATCTTGAAGCATGATCGTTATGTTTCTCGGCGTCATTCCTCGTAAATATTGGGGTTGATGGGACTTCGGTATTTTCACCAAAATTCGGTGATATCGGTGGCATTGGTGCTAAAATGTCTCGTTTCCGATGAAACCCCGAATAAAGATTATCATCGATTTGTTCGACCGAGGAATCGTTAGATCTTGGAACTTTGTTGATTACACCGTATGCAGAATTGATTGAACTCGAGTTTGACGAACATCGTAATTCTTCATAACTCTTGTCGATCTCAGCAATGTTACGATTTATATCTTCGATGTAACGCGCCGTTGTTCGATAAAGATCACCACTTGGAACGTAGTTCCCGTCGTTGCTCAATCGGGAATCAAATTTTTCGTCGTTGCATTGTCTCGGAACATTTGGCACTGCGTAAATCGGTTGTCTAGAAACTCCATTCGTTTTTGTACTCTCATCCTGACGCGATCTGTCAACTCTGCCACGAATTGCTTCAGATTTTCGTCTCGATACTTTTTTTGTCACTTTTTCTTCCGACACAATGTCATAAGGATTATTCAGAGCTTCGGTTCTTTCGTTCTGAATAAAGTTCAACGAATTTTTACCGATATCCGATCGAATTGGTTTACTTGAATCCTCCTGAGGATTTTCTAGAGGTACAGTGTCGTACAGGCGCTCATGAATTTCTCTCTCATCTTTATTACCGTGTTCACGATCCAATTGATTTTTACTACTCGAAAATGTGTTCAATACAATTTTTCCTCCCTTCATGTCATCGAGGCAAACGTCAGAATTTTTTTTCCCTCTCCTTAGAGTACCATAATTCTCGGACAACTTGTTTCTCCCAGTATCAGTCCATCTTGGCACTTGATGAATTTGTTCGTTCGACAATGGATTGTTCGAGACTCGAGGAAGAGCGTAAGGACCATCGGCGTCCTTGAGCAACTCTTCCGAATCTGATCTGTAAACGGCGCGTGGTCGATTTCGCCCACGAGATCTTATAGTCGCGTAACCATCGTGAACTCTTCTCGAGCAAACGTTGAGATCCATTATCGTTTTTTTTTGTTATTTCTCGAGTCAAAAGCTTCGATTTGCTTCAATCAGCGATATTCATGACGTCTAAATATTTATGTTTACCGAAAGTCGAATATTTTTCGCGGCCAACTTTTTCCAAACAAACGGAACACTGATTATAACCAAAGTGGGCGATCAACTTTTTCTCCTCGATTTATTCACATTGGCAATGAAAATAAAATTTAACAGTTCGTTGTGGGCACGTTTTGTTCTTTGCATATACTTTACGATCACGAAATTGACACTTTTTCTTCCAGCACTTTGCACCGTGGACAATCTTTTATTAGATGTGACGACGACAACGACGATGACGACGACGACCACAATGACCTGAGTGGAATATTCAATATGTACGATCAAGATTCACGTCTTATTCTACAGTCTTGTCCGAAATTGCTCTCCACCTACTCATACGATAAAGTACATTCTGAAATCGTTGCAATTGGACCAAATTCAAAATAGTGGCTTAACACTTGTTATATCAAAAAGTACGCTGTATGATAAAGATTCTCCTTGCACGAAACTAGTTCCATAAATAAAAATGGTAAGAATACAGACTTAATCTCAAGTTGATTCTGACCTAGATCGAGTGTAACTAACGTGGCGTGCCAAGTATATTCAGAAGAGATTTCGCTTCTTATCACGCGGACGATAGTCACTGAGATGAAATTACATTACTCTTGAGCATCTGCATTTCAACAGCTTCTCTCAGACTTTGTACATGCGTATATATAAATAAATTTATCTCAGGATATACAAGTTTTGTATATAGAAACTGCTCAGCAAGCGAAACGTCGTGATCCTCAAGTTCCTAGCGTTTGAAATTCGTACATTTTACGTCCATTGCTCGTTGGTAATCGATCTATTTACTATAGTGTTACTAAGTATTCTTTCAGTTATCATTTCGGTTGGAAGCCGCGTAACCCGGGATCCCCGATAAGCCTGGCCCTCGAGGCTACAGCATAGAGACGAGGAAATATGCTGGAGGGATAAAACGCCGAGAGTGCGATTAGATCCGAGAGTAAAAAAAGAATGTGCGAGCAATAATAATTACTCGGTGGGGCTATAATATGCCTGCGGGTTAATTTCCAAGTGCGTGTAACAGCCAAGAGTGTTTGTGTTATAGCTGCGAAGACATCTGGAACGTTTGCTTCCTTGTAAAATAAATATACCAACTTTTTTTCTCTTTCTCTCTCGCGCTCACACTCTTTTCTCGCAGCTCGCTCGATCGACCACTTAGATAAACGACGCGTCTTCAGCTTTGTATTAATTACTCGGATAGGTCTTCGGGTCGCTTTCTCGAGAACTACTCTCGAGTGTTTGATTATTTTCGTCTTTTTTTTTCTTCTTTCATTTAGTATTACTATCGTAAATGCGGATAATGAGTGAATTGAATTTTATGGTGTTTTTCAAGTTCGTGCCAAATTTGTGCATGTACGAATTTTTTCTCAGATTGATAACACTTCGATCGAATGTCAGAGGTCAGCTTGGACTCACTCTCATTCGTTGATAAGCGCCACCAAATTCGAGTTTGGATGTTGATCAAATTGCGTCACGATATTTTTATTTTTGTTTTTAATACTAGATATATAAATGTAGAGCTTATGGGATCATTTTTTTCAATAAGCCTCACGACTTTCTTACAGTTCTATTTATACATAATTGGACCATGTATCATTATATCTGATGCACATATATGTTAATATTGTTTTTTGTCGACTTCTAACTGACGTGGCCACATTGGGCATGGCCAAGGAGTGGCGCAAAATCGGAGCACATATTGTCGCTGCATTGTTTCGTGCCACACATATAACTCACACGAAGCGAAACGTACGTAGAGAAAAAGTTTTCTTTTTCGTTTCGTTTATTTGCGTACGGCTATAAGATGATCATTAGCGAAACTGGATCGCGTATGTCCACATGAGAAGACATCGGATAGACCCCCGCGAAAGATACACGAGAGACCTTGAATCCAACGGTTCCTTGGCTACAGCTAGCCAGGAAATATTGAAGCTCTCTGCACGCTCATATACTGTGCTTCACACTGTATACTTTTGTACAACTTATAAACCGGTACAGGCTGATTCATAATGAAGCATTTATTGTAAGTGGGAGTCTCATTGGATTGTGATTAAAACGAGAACAAATTTGTTTCTCGCCAAAACTTCCAAGAGGCCATACAAATTCTGGCTCGGCAATGTCAGGCATTTTTTGAGACTTCATTTTAATGAGGAGCTCCGGACTTAATTACTAAAAATTCTTTTGTATAATTTATGTTAATTAATATTATGAAAAGCATTTTTATTTTCATTTTTTTGAGATTTGAAGCAATGAAATGCGAATCATTTTGGACAACAGTTAATTTGCTTTGAGGTTGATACTAAAGTATCGTAATTTTATTATGAAATATCCTGTATATTTTTATAGTGAGTCCGGAGTGTTGTAGAAATATAACCACGAGTCTGTTCAATGTACATTGACTCTTGCTGTGAATATATTGTGGTCGGTAAACCTTGTTACAGAGGAAACAAGGAATTGTGGCGGGTGGACATTTTTGTTGAACTATTTCCATCTCCCGACAACTATTTTATAGAGAGATTCGAACATACGGACGATTCAGATTGGTCGTATATCTTGTCCATTTCCGAGATTTACAAATTATCGTGTTATCCATTGTCGTGAATTTTATTAACAATTTTTTTGTAAAATGTTTCCTTCGTCTATTTAATTAATTGCAAATGATTTTGTTTTTATTTTGGAATAAAATAGAGAAAAATGATGTTTCTCGTTTTCTAGATTCACTATATCAAGTAGCTGAATGTTGAAGTTCATATGAAGAGAAATATCATTTTTATAGCTTCGGTATATTATGAGACTTTTGCCATAAGGCTCTGCTGGGTCTCTTGAGCACCATAAAGTTGCCATCACAATGAGGGAGCAAGAGAGAGAGGGGGGGGGGCATAAGGAGAACCGAGCTCAAGAGAATGTCCGGATTCTGCGGACTTTCCGGAGCGTAGTTATGTTGCTGTTCTCGGTCAGCTGCGCTTGCGGCTCACTGATATAAAGAGAAAGAGGGCTCTGGCATCGGCACCCTGCAATTATCCTGGTATGGCATATAAAGACTTCAAGTCTTTAGCTTCTCTCATTGCGCAACAGCCAATTTTTCCTTCTCTTTCTCTCCAGCTCTTTGCGAGCCTTGACATTGTTAAAAGAAAAAAACTTCGCGACCGTTCAGAAATTAGGAATTTGGAAAAGCATCCGGAGATCGCGAGCGCCTCTTAACGGCCAATTTATTCGTTCCTTTTTCGCAAACGACATACACACACGTGTTATGTTATTTCCTTCTCTGCCATGTTAGGTAATCGTGTTGTTTGCACTTTATGGCCCGAAGCCACGCACGTTCGAAGGGGCATCGAACCAGATCCCCCATCGCTACAATGCCAACCAACAATCATCATTTTTTCGTATAAATCAGTTACGCCTCCTCCGAGTTTTCGTTCCTTTACTTTTTCTTTCTTCTTCGCGTGATATTTGCTCTTTTCCATCATTACTTTATGAAATTAACCCCAGAACCTCACGCTATCCGTATAATACAAAAACCACACTCTGCGGTCTCCCGGACCCTAATATTTTATTCCGGCATTATTCTACCAATTTTCATCCCGCGCAGAAAAAAGAGTCTCGCCGAGATGTCGCGCCGAGACGTCTCGCATGGGCACGTTTCCAAAACACTTTCAAGAGTCTCGCCAAGACTCTTAAAAATTGGAAAAAAAAATTTCAAAGGATGGCTTCAATCGCTCGACCTTCGGAATGGAGATCTAGTACTTGTCCACTCTGCCACTACCTATTTGATAATTAAAATTGTGGAAAATTGTAAATGCTGATCAGGGCCTATCACATTGTGTACTTATCACATTTTGGTTACAGCTTGAAAAAGAAATTGGGACCACAGTTCGCTGCTCCACAAAACTGTAGTATATATCAAGCGGCCCTGATCAGCATTTACCATCTTCCACAATTTTAATTATCAAATAGGTAGTGGCAGAGTGGATAAGTACTAGATCTCCATTCCGAAGGTCGAGCGATCGAATCCATCCTTTGAAATTTTTTTCCAATTTTCGAGAGTCTCGACGAGACTCTTGAAAGTGTCTTGGAAACGTGCCCGTGCTCGCCGAGACGTCTCGGCAAGACTCTTTTTTTCTGGGCGGGATTGCTTAATGATTTTTTTTTTACTTTACGTTGAAATGCTGAAAAATACTATCTCGTTCACACATTCATTCGAATATTAATTTTTCCTTATGAAAAATACGATTTATTGGCAGCAAACAGATTTCACCCAATTTTTCCTTGTGAACCAAATTGTTTTGTACTCCAAAGAAGTCTTGATTGAACTAAAATAAAAAGCTCTCGACTTGGAGTCACATTTTTGTTTATTTACTTACTCAATAAAGCTTTTATTCATATTTGATGATACAAACAGCCTAATTCGAATTAGTGCGAAGTATTACAAAAGCGCAGAGAAAAGTTTTCTTGTTGCCTTGAGCTCAGTCCCATTTTAAATTCACTGGAGTTTATCTTGACAGAGTTAAAATAAAAAATACTGTGCTCATTGATTACGAAGGTAAATTCTCCGAGTTTAATACGGATGATCAATTCGTTGAGAGGTAAAGCTCGTTGCCCACACCCTATGGAGCCAGAGGCATAGAGGTGATCAGATTTGATCGTCGCGAGAACCGAAAGACTCCCGCGGGTACTCACGCGCCTCAATTAACCCACTTCATCGGCAGCGTGACCACTCGCTCTGTGTGTGTTATGTAGCCAATCCTGGGCTAACCCACAACTCGTCATCATCGAGCCATGGAATTGTTAGTTGTGAGCGGTAGTTGCTGTATACATATGATGCATCTGATACGTGATGCACTGTACTAAAGTTTATATGATGTGATGCCCTCCATGAAGACAGCGCAAAGGGTGTGGGAACTGGGTGCTCAACGTTCTATTATTCAACTTTTTGCCGTTACGAATGTAACTAAATATTGTTTTAATACTTTTTTTTCCTCTTGGGTCATTTTTACGTCGTTATTAAATTCATAAACCGAGGAAAAATAAAACTTTGATGAAGGAAATGCAATTTTTTTACCTTTAATAATAAACGAAGATGAGTGTATGTGAAATTCGAAATTCAATGCTTTTACATTTTTTAATATTATTTAGTTATTTATTTTATTAGTAGTTCATATGAAACAATGAATTTATTCGGTTTCTCAATTAATCTGAGATGTGGAATATTTTTAAATCGAATATCAAATATAAAATTGACTTTCATGGAAATGAGAGAAATCTAAGGATAAAAAATAAATATTAGGAAAATATGATAACGCACATAATTGAGTAATTATCACAAAGAAAATAATGATATACCCCGATCGTTGATGTACAAGTTGAAATAGATATTGTAAATTTCTCAATTGCTGCAACTGTTTAATTCAGTCATTTGCGTACGTTGTTTTAATGTCTTTTTGTTGGTGTCCAATTTTATCGTGGCAAAACGAACGGGAACGAAAGCGAGATAAATAAAGAGCAGATCGGTAAAAGCGGCTTTATGCGTTTGCTCCATCTATATTTAACGATTAGGTACAACAACCATGCCATCGACAGTACCAGCGAGCGAGGAGTAATCTCACTTTTACCGTGGCAAAGAGAACGACGATTTAACGCCTGATACATGAGTCCACAGAGATGCACGAAGCGGAGAGTATACGCATAGAAATAAGCGGTGATCAAGAAGGAAAGAGATGAGAGAGAGAGAGAGAGAGAGAGCGAGAGAAAGAGAACGAGAGAGACGCCTTGTCAGCCCGACGTAGTATAATAGCTGTGTGTGATCACGTCTAGCATTAGCAAAGCTTCCCAGTCAATGATCTAGCATTTTCAGTAACACAAATAGAACATTATTCAGTGTCTACTAGCCAAAGGAAAGTTGCGACTCGTCGTTTTTAATCACGTACTAAAGGTTCCATTTTTTTTCAAACATTGTATGATTTTTTTTCGAATTATTCATGTAAAAATGTTCGATAACGAAATATCGCTGATCAGAATATTAATTGGAGTCCATTAAACGTTCGAGCTGCAGTTTAATTGTTCATTCATAAATAATTTCCAGTGCGATGACCTAAAATCGGTGGAGAAAAAATTGTAGACTTCTTCATCATCGGAATTTTTTTTCCGGACGTTAATGTTGAGTTAATATCAATTTCTGACTATGTCTCATCGCAACTGGCGTAAAAAATTCAACTGTAAGATGTCGGGAATCGATTTCCCCTGATCGATGACTCCCGCCAACGTATTTATTACGTTCGATATCTAAACGCAGCATTGCGTTAAACATCACTTCCTCGCAGCTTTAAAACCATAACTCATTCAACACGCCTTCATCTTTACACTCTTTTCAGCCTTTCCATACGTCTAGAATTATTTTTATTCAAATATTCTTCGCACAAATTGATCGATTTGCCGGATCAATGTAGTTACGATTTACGAGAAACCAAGAATTTTTGTATTTCATAGCAATTTTGAGGAAGTAGAACATTAACGATATTTTTTATAAAATTATAATGGCCATAGAATTTTGTAGCAATAAGAGCCAATTTTTATTAGTTTTTTCGTGATATTTTTTGCGATGGAGTTTAAAGTTATTTACAATTGTGGAGGATAAAAAATTTCGAGTAATTTTTTGTATTTGATAATTCGAAGATGACTATCGTGTTTGTTATTTAATAAAAATAGCGCATAATTATTTTGTGGATATTAAAAAAATACGTATTGCGTGGAGTGACTCAACCGGAATCGCAAGTTCAGGAACGTTGATGAACGATCGCAGGTGGACATTTGACACAAAGCTGCTGAGAAGAATAAACACAAGTGCTCAGACGACGAAGGAGGAAGGTAAAAGGACGAGAGATCGTGTAGTATGGTAGAGAATTCTGGATCGTGTGGAAAAAGTGGAAGAAGCTTGCCCGTGCCTCGAGATACGGGAGACATACGATCGAGTTTCTTTAGGAGATCTCTTGGAGAATCATCCGTGAAGACTCCTCGTTTCCAACAAGCCGAGGAGATTCTTCAACGAGACTCGTATTCATGTCATTCCGCCACACAACGTCCAAGACATGGAGAATTTTTCTCATCTTCCTCTATCGCGTCTTCAGGCAAATTCTTATGGTAAACGAGACTTCCGCCTATGTGCACATTCATCGATAATCCTTTTTTTATATAATCGCGCGTTTGATTTGATTACGATGCCATAATATAACAGGACGTCAATATTCCAATATATTTTTTCAATCGTCGTTTTTGATAATTTTCAAATAGTATGCAAAATTAAAATTACAGGAAATATTTAAATTTCGTTAAATTGGAGCAGAGAATTTACAAGATTTATCGTGCAATTTTCTTGCGTTTAGAAAACATGATTGCTTTGTGGTGAATTCGATCTGAGGGGGAAATTAAAATTGATTGTTGGATAATAACGGTGCTATTGAAAATTGAGAAAACGTGCAGGTTATTCTATGAGAAATATTTTAGTGTAGTTCCGACTCATTTTCTATCCTCCTTACAGTATTTTTATATTTTTCTCCACGATGAGATAAACGTTTACCGAGGAATTTCCGGTTGCGGTTTGCGAACGATCACAGACCTGAGATTATACTCAATTTAATCCGCTGCAAACATAACTATACCGTTGCCTATTTGTATTTAAATATAATTTCTAAATATTCCTAATATATTGTAACGATTTTTGCAATCAACGAGTTCATGGTTACGAAAATACGATACGTTAATTATTTGACTTTTGTCATATTGTCGTTAATCAAAGTTTTCTCGAATTTCAATTGTTATTCACGTTGAAAAACAAACAAAATTCTTTCATAAAAATTTGTAACGCTTTGCGGATATATTAAAATCTGCAAAATGTAATAATTGGAAGCAAAATTTATATTTTCTTTACGCAAAGGCCACGAAAGTGCAACTGTAGAAAACACGGCAAAGATTATTCCTCACGAATCTTTATTTAACTACGTATCTGTTATGCAGCATTAGTGGAACGAACCACTCGAGATAAGATTAAAACTTATCGTGCATACGTTCGAGGCTCGTGCATCTTTGATGTTATCAAAAATACAGCACAAAATATAACTCGACAGAACTACTGAAATGTCATGGCATAAACCTAGATATTTACCCCTGCATTTCGAAAGGTTATAATTCTCGATTATTTGATTTAATCTTAATTCACGAAACAAGAACAAACGAATTTCGGAATTACTATCAAAACTAAATCTAAAAAGAGAAATCAATACTGTTAATGGCTCCGAAATAACAGAACAAATTTGTTGCTGCAGCTGCGAAGTTAACTGCTCGTATTTTGTTATCAATCATCCTTTTCGATTGAATGAAGGATAAACACTCTGACAGGAGTGGTCAACACCTGGAAAACTGATTCATGGATAATCTATGGAAAAAACTATCGTTCGTATAACAGGCCCAACCGCACCATTAACTTTGTCCCTAAATACTAGGATGACGCACCTTTCGATTCCGGAAGTTTGGGGAGTTGTTACGCGTACAGCATAGTCATTGTGTATGAAGTCAAACTAAGGTTAAAAAAAAAAGGAAACGTTAAGCGCGTATAGAGGCGAGGTCGTACGACTTATCGTTGGAGTAATTATCTCGACAATAAAATCGGACATAAAACGTTAAACGTGAGAGTCTCGTGAACTTGTAACATCGTGTGGGACGATGAGGAGAAAAAAAGGAAAAAGAGGCGAGAGAGCTAAGGAGAAAAACCGCAGAGAAAAGAGAACAGAGACCGAAGGTGCGATAATTTTTAACGACATCGCGTCGGTGTTTTCTTACTTTCTGTTAAAATACGATTTGTTTCGAATGTTTAAGAAATTTATTCTGGTTAAACTGACGTCGTACCGATAAATTCCGGTTAATCGCCAAGCGACAAAGAGTCCGGACGTCTGATACGGCATGTAACAAAAGTTACAGTTCCTTCAAAAATATAAATAAGTTAGAACGAGAACAGAATATTTTTTTCTCACAGAAACTTGACACGTACGACCGATAACAATTTTCCAAAGTTTCTTCAAAGTTCTCATTTTCTCAGGTGGGCGACAAAGCAACGATTTTCCTCGGTCAAAAACGTGACAACTCTCAGAGACGAAGATTATCGTCAATTTACGGAGAATTCACTACTCCATTATAATTTTTTAGACTCACGAAAGGCACGTCCACCGCCTGATATATATAGGTACGTAAATACCGGAGGAAACTCTCTTTTTGTATACGAGGAAAAGTACATATATGCGTATGTACACATAATGTTTATGCATCTAGGAAGCAAACTTTCCTTATTGATGGAAAGACCTCTCACTCGACCGAGACCTATACGCCTTTGTCATCGATTTCCTCAAGCACGTTCTTCTCTCATCCGCTGTATCCTTTTAAATTGGCCTATCCTCGAGGCAACAGTTTTATACCAAAAGAGAATGAAATTTTTATCTCGACTTATTTCGATTATTCTTCTACGGCAATTGCTGGATCGCGAAACCCCATAACAGAGCGTAAATAAGGCCAAACGCTATTTCGATATGTGCTCATTTTCTGGTTTTCTTCTCGAGAGAAAGAGAGAGACGGTCTCATCGTCTATCTCTCTCTCTCTCTCCCTCGGAGAGGGAGAAATCGAGTAAACGTTGTTACAGTAGTGTTCTGTTACATCGTGTGTTCTCTATTCCCTCATTTATCCCCGTTGCACCGACCGTGCCCACATTCTCAGCAATACAATGCTTGTCTGGCGCAGCATGCACCAGCATCGTTTTCCAACAAACCTTCTATAAATATATACACACATAAATAGCACGTATGCGTATATCTTTCGATTATAACGATCTATACATCTGTAGAGAATAAAACAAATTATCATATTCGTCTACGAGAGGTTCCATTTCACGACCTACTCCATTTTGATAGAGAAAAAAACATCTTCCTGCTGGGTGAAACCCCAGAGCATCAACAACACGCTTGTAATCTTAAATTCCAGATGGCTAGCGCAAAATAAGAGCAACGCTTATTTAGAGATGATAAGTACCGATTGTAATGAGGCTCGATATATTATTTTCCTTCGAAGGTAATCTCTCAAAAGTCGCAGGTGTTTCTAAACATTTTATTTCATTGCATACTTTCGCAACAATTTGCAATGCTATAGTGAATTTTTGATGATCCAAAGTTTCATCAATATACAAAAAATTTTCAGCAGTTGTTCGATAGTATTGTTTCAATAAATCAATTCAGAGATGCGGGAAACCATTTTATAAAATCTTATTTATTATTTACTTATTTCTAACTATTATTTAT